>JACXSJ010004818.1:0-10802 GCA_014851325.1 Pentalonia nigronervosa | reverse complement strand
ATAAATAATTTTAAAACTATCTTATTATTAGATATGTATTATTGTTTTACATTTAATTATAAAAACCATAAGAACAAAAAACTTTTTACAATGTATATTATTATAATATTATTCAATGTCTCTTATTGGCATTTTACGAAATAATCTCGGATCAACTATTTCTAGTATCAACGCTTTATGATAAAATTGCACTAAATTAATTTCCATTTTACTATACCAAAATTCATCATTTTTCATGATACGTTCTACGAACATTTCTAATGGTGTCCAAACGATGAAGTCACAGTACAACTTTTGCGTAATGTGTAACTGACCTTGGATTTGAAAATAATAATCATGAGTTGCCTTCAAATTAATTTTTTGTGTATTCTCATCGAACTTCAAGTAAAAGGTTTTAATATTCTTAGCGGAAAATCAATAGTAACACCTTTTTTTGCTAAGGAATATGGACATTTTACTTCGATTATTCCATCGGCGTCTATTAGTCCATCAGGTGAAGCAGCTAAAAATCCATATTGCAAATCAACAAATAACCCACAAGACCTTACTTTTATACCTTTTTCTTTTTCATATGTTCTTATTGCTTCAGGTTCATTTATTTTTCCATGTTGAATTGCATAACTATGTATTTCTTCGCTGTACAAATTTTTTTTTACTAATGGTGTATACTTTGTTGTTGGTCGTTGTTTACATACTACACCAAAGTTAGATGCCGTTAATCTATTTTTCCTAGCTTCAAACCATTGATTGTTTTCGGATTGACCAACTGTAATTTGCTCCAAATGTTGTGTTTTTTCGTTTACTTCTAAAGAAGATAACAATGTTTTTTTTTCTATTTCAAAAGTCTCTTCGTCCATATCTAATTTTTGACAGTACTCGCCGTAATCTTCTTCTCCCCTGTTTTCAAATAATTTTTTTTTTTTTGTTTCATTTATTATTTTTTTTTATTGAATGAATTAGTAAGTGACCTTCTCTTATATTCAATTTGTAATTTTTTCTTCATACCGAATTTCTTAAGCGGTGAATAAGGACTTGTAGCTACTTTTTTCCATGTTTTATATGACCATTCCGGACACAATTGAAAGTCTAATGCTGCACCAAAACTTCGGTGTGTGTAGGACCCTTTATTACCCATCCATAATTTTTTTTTGGTTTTCCTAATTTTTGTGAATTTTAACGTAGTATGTAATATCACCCCCAGAGCTAAATATTATGTTTTGAATGAAAAATGTTCACTTATCTATTTGAATAACAATTTCGATATAACAATATTGCATAATAATAGGTAATAATATCACGAATAATTTAAATTTGTTTATTGTTTATGTATAATTATAAATTATATAAGTAGGTAACTATAATTGTTATATTATAGACTACAGCAGTACAGCAGTGGTATAAATTTATAATTGTATATAAAAAATAAATAATATTATGAAAAATAAATATAATATCAATGCTTACATCAAGTTGTCAATTGCAGCCTCATTTGACTATGAATTATTATTATTATTATTTTCGGAAATTGTTTCCGGGTCAGCAACATAATCATATTCCAAATTATTTTCCCTATCGTAAAAATTATAAGACATTATAATACTAGGTTATATTTTAGTTAAGATAAGTATGAAGAATAATTAATAAAGTAGATACTAACTTTTCTTTTTGTGCAGTTCTCCAATTAACTAATCCGACATAATTACGTTTTTTACGAATAGCACTGAGCCATAAATGGCTTTTTTTACCTTTTCGATAATCTGACATTATACCATACAATAGCAATAGCAATAGTCAAGTTTCAAACGCGAAATGGAAACTATGAATGAATGTATATGAAATATAAATAACAACACAGTATCCGTTTCTGAATTATAAAATATAATATGTAAATAACTATAAACATACGCTTTTGTCGAATTCCCGTAATGATGTCCGTATCGATTACTAAAATTAGAATTGTTTACGAGTTTGAAATACCGCGGTTATACACACATTGTTTTCGTGTAACTAACTATAAAGAGTATCGGTTTTTGCCGCTAGAATCGCCAGCTGCTGGTCACATTATTTTGAAAAGAAATAACTTATTTTACATATTAAAATTTGTTCGATTTTTTTTAAGTAAATTTTTTTTAATTCTTGGTGATATTGTCTATGTATACTCTTTTAAAAAAAAATCATATCAATCACCAAAAAGAAAATATTATTATTTAACACTCGTAACATTTTCATTGTAGTTTTTTAATGATTTAAAAGAATTGGAATAAAAAATTAGGAATCAGAAAAAGAGCGTACGTAGATGATATATTTCTTAAATTTTTAGTACAAGCTCTAAGGAAATCGGCTCATTAGTTTTTACACAAGCAGCTTTTTTCTGTGTCTTGTTTTGAATAACATATTTGTTGACTAGACATCCCCCTTAAACATTTATATTGGCATCAATTTTTTATTTACATTAAATGGTTACAATAGTATATATATATTAAGTGTATACGATGACTGCAGCTGCGTACAAGCATAAATAAAACTACGAATCACAACGATACTGGTGAACAATGAACACCCAGAATCGAATCAGAAAACAAAACAAATATAAACGTGGTTTTTGCAGCAGCAGACGTGAACGAAGAAGAAAACACATTTACAACACGGAATATCAGTGTCACCTGAACGACAACACGAAAAAATAAAAGCTAGAAACATTTAGGTGACACGATAACTTAAATTGAATTCACATTGAACATTTTTAAAAAACAACTTGAAAACAACAACAACACTGATAACATAATGGTCTCACACACGCACTCAGCACAGACAGCTGACAACACCGCCGACCGAGCCGCAGTGATAAGACCCACTATAAACGACAATAAGAAAAGAATAAATATTACATTGAGTTGCCATATTGGCGGGAACATTCTTCCCCCCTTGAAAGGACTTAGGCCTTTCAAAAGTAGGCATGATACATTAAACAGAGTATATAAAAAAAAAAAAAAAAAAAAACTAAACAAATAAAATTACTATTATGACTAATTAACAAATGAGCGATATAAGGCTTATGCAATAATACAATTGAATAACAACAAGAGAAGAGTTATTAGACTGCATCCTCTTCTTCATTGATGCTGGGTAGCACTGCAATCTTGGTTGTTGGACGCTGGAACTCCCTTCCGTCTGAATTGATGACAGTGACCACACGAACAACTCCGTCAATTCCTGGATGGACCTTAGTGATTCTGACCATTTTCCATTTCATTGATGGTATATTATATTCCTTCAGGATAGCTAATGAACCGACCTTGACATTGTCCCTTTTTGACAGCCAGCAACCTCTTTTGTGAAGCTGTGGCAAATATTCTGTGCTCCACCTTTTCCAAAATGTTTGAGCCTGCACATTCACCAGCCCCCACCTTTTAACCCGGTTAAGTGGTATCCCAATGCTGTCAGGTTCAGCGGGTAGCGTCAAATTTCCCCCTACTAAAAAGTGCCCTGGAGTTAGTGCAGTGAGATCAGATGGATCATCAGACATTGGTGATATTGGACGAGCATTCAATACAGCCTCAATTCGGCAGAGCAATGTGCTCATCTCTTTATAAGTAAGAAGGCCCATTGAATTTACTTTCAGCAAATGCCTCTTTGCTGACTTCACAGCTGCCTTCCACAGACCACCAAAGTGGGGTGCGGAAGGAGATATGAAATGCCATTGAATCTTTAGATCAGCGAGGGAGTCTTCAATTGTGCGTTGTCCCTTGGCCGGTGAAAAATATGAATTCAAGACTTTTTTGGCGCCTACGAAGTTTGTGCCATTGTCACTATAAATGTGTCTACAATAGCCTCGACGAGACAAAAAACGCATGAGAGTCCACTAACCAGCTCCAGATTGACAGTGTGAGTCACGAAACAAACAAATACTGCAATGTAGCATTTAATGCTGAGCACCCTGCGTAAGCCACTTCGAATCAAGATTGGCCCACAAAAATCGACACCAGTTCTGGCGAAGGGACGTTCGACATTTACTCTTTCTCGCGGAAGTGGCGCCATAAATGGAGTAACCAGATATGAACTTGATCGGAAGCAAATTATACAGCGCCTTACAGTCTGACTTGCAACAACTCGACCACGAATTGGCCAGTAACGAAGGTGAATGTTGGCCAACAATCCTCGAGGGCCAATGTGAATTAAACGCTTGTGCTCATATTCAAAAATTAGGCGCGTGAAAGTACCCCTTACTGGCAATACAATTGGACATTTACTAGTGTAGGCAATGTCAGCATTGGTAAGTCGTCCTCCCACACACACTAAGCCATCTTGGTCAATAAATGGATTTAATGTACGCAAAGCACTACGGCGTCCAACAGGCTTGTTGGCCTTAAGATCGGCAATTTCTGATGTAAATGAGATGGATTGCATTTTTTCGCAGCAATACTGTGGTTGCATTAGATAGTTCAGCTACACTAAGTGATTTTAGTCGCCGGTTAGAAATTATCTTAGTACGAGCATTGTAGCAAAATCTCAGGATATATGCTGCAATACGGTTCATTCTGGACCATGAGGAATACCTTTCTTCAAATTGACACTCAGATGGTTTACTTACTACTAGGACGGGACATATTATTCTTATCTCGGTAACTCAGTATGGATGACGTTATTGGATGGCCACATGTCCTGGGCCTGGCTCAACCACTTGGGTCCGTTCCACCAAAGTTCATTAGATAACAGTAATTCAGCAGAACATCCACGTGAAATTACATCTGCAGGATTACTAGCCGTTGGTACATGACGCCATTGAGAAGGTTGTGTTAGATCCAATATTTGTGCAATTCTGTTGGCGACATAGGACTTGAGCGGTTTATCACTATTGATCCATGATATAACAATAGATGAATCAGACCATAAAATTACGTTACTGGGGTCGCAATGAATCTCGATACGCTCCAATTCCGTTGTTACCATGCTGACAAGCTCTGCCAAAAGAAGTGCACCGCAAAGTTCCAATCGTGGAATCGTACTGGGCCTCAGTGGAGCTACTCTGGATTTAGAACAATATAATTGACAAAGCGATGTAGTAGTGGATAGAAGGTAAATACAAGCACCAAAGGCATTTTGCGATGCATCGCAGAAGCCATGCAATTGCACCGATGTAGTATTGTCAAATGGAACACGACGTGGAATTGATATCTGTTCTAAAACCTTAAGACCTTGATAAAAGTTTGTCCATTTGGTTTGTAGTTCGATGGATAGCGGTGTGTCCCAGTTTAGTTTTGAGGACCACAGCTGTTGCATGAACATTTTTCCTCGAATCAAGGCAGGCGTTAGGAATCTTACTGGATCATATACACTGTTTATATTAGAAAGTAGTGTTCTTTTAGTCGTGTGCAAAGGCCTTGATAAATCCTTAAAGATGAACTTAAAACAGTCATTACTTGGTTGCCAAGTGAGACCTAATGTGCTAACAGTATCTTCTACATTGATAGATAACAGATAGGTAGAATCTCTTTCAGGAATTGACATTTTTGACATAACTGAATTTGAGTTTGAGCACCATTTGCGAAGTGGTAGGTTGGCCTTGTTGAGTTCATCAGATAGATTTTGAAAAAGTTCATAACACTCGGCTTCGTCTTGACCACCACTAAGAAGATCGTCAACATAAAAATCTTGTTGAATAGCGCGCTGGATAGCACGATTTTTAACATTATAACTCAACTCAAGTAGACAACGAGTGGCGAGAAATGAGGCAGCTCTAGTGCCGTAGGTCACGGTTAGAAGTCGATAATCCTTCAATGGCTCAGCGGGACTCTCCCTATAGCATATTCTTTGCATGTTACAATCTTCAGGCGAAACCCGTATCTGTCTATACATTTTGGCTATGTCTGCGGTAAGAGCAATTTTGTGAATGCGAAATCTTAGAATTATAGAAATTAGATCAGGTTGCACAGTTGGTCCACGTAATAGAATGTCATTGAGACTGTAACCAGATTTAGTTGTAGCAGAACCATCAAAGACTACACGCATTTTTGTAGTTAGACTATTAGCCTTGAACACTGAATGATGGGGAAGGTAATATGTGGGACCATCAGTATGCTGAACCACCTCCATATGGCCCAATTGAAGATACTCATTCATGAACTCCTTGTAATCTGAAGCTAATGATGAGTTTTTTAGCAACTTACGTTCCAGATTATAAAATCGTTGCTGAGCCATAAATTTTGAATCTCCTAAAATTGATGGATCTTGAATAAACGGCAATTTTACTACAAAGCGACCAAGATCATCACGAGACACGTTACACTTGAAATGATCTTCGGCCTTAGCCTCAGACAAGGAATTGTTAGAGCATGACTGGACAATGAGAGCTATAGCTGATTGATTGCAATGACCTAGAAGTAAACTTGTTGACGGTGTTTACACTGTATTAATTTGAACTGATCCAGTGAAAACCCATCCAAGGTTGGTGTTGTAAAGCATAACGAGCGGACTAATTTTCATGCTTTCACTAATTAGCAACTCAAAGAATATCTCTGCACCGATTGAAACATCAATTGTAGCTGGCTCGCTGAACTGAGGGTCAGCTAAACGGCTACAAATAGTGTATGGAATTTGCAGTGATTCCATGTTAATACGGTGATTAGGCAAGTTGTTGGTAATTGAGTCAATTATATGGAAGTTAATGAATGTTTCAAAGTCATCAAGTTTTGAACTCAACGTAGTACTTATCATGGTGCCTGTTTTGGCAGTTATAGACCCAATGTCTGCTATAGACAGTGAGCTGTTAACAACACTAATGTTCAATTTTGATGCACACTTCTTGGTTATCAGACACACTTGAGACCCAGAGTCTAGAATGGCACGGCATTGAACTTGTTGCCCAACTGCATTTTTTAAATTGACTAGTGCAGTAGCTAATATTATGATTCGTTGGAGCAGACTTACTGCCTTCCTGTTCTACGTATGTTACAACAGATTGGTTTTGTGAAGATGATGACTGTTCATTCGCTGAAGTAGGAATGTTGAATGATGCATCGCCGTGCAACTTGGTGTTGTGCCGTTTTCCACACTTATTGCAATTACCGCCGCGGCACTGTCAAACTTGATGACCAGGAAACAGACAGTTAAAACACAACATGTTTTTAAAAACCATATCTTGGCGCTCAGGTAAAGACATTTTATTAAACTGTTCACACATTGATAACCTATGTTGCTCTGGACACACTACACATTATCTTTCTTTAGAGGGAACGCTGTCGGTTTGATTTGTAAATAGCACTCTTTTTTGCATTGGGCGAACACTGGTAAACGACTGTTTGAGTTGGGTTGATTGGTTGCCTACTTCACCAACCTCATATACAGATACCCGATTTGCCAAGAATTTCTCCAGATCAGCAAATTTAGGAACATTTTTGGTTGATTGTAATAGCTGCCATTCTCCTACAGTGGTTGGATCTAGCCTACAGCACAACAACGTTACTAACCATGCGTCCCATTCCTCAACAGGTTGAGAAAGTGCCTTCAGCGCATTAACTTGAGATACTACATGGTGATGCAACTGTCTTAGTTCATTGGCAGCTGGCCTGTGCACTTGCGGTGTTTGAAACAATGATCGAATGTGAGACTGGATGATGAGTGACTTGTTTTCATATCTTTCTACAAGAGCGTTGTAAGTTGTATGATAGTTGACATCAGTTGTTGGAATGGTACGCACTACTTCTGCTGCAGCACCAACCAAACAGGATTTTAAGTAATGCAAACGCTGTACATTAGACAACCCTTGATTGTGATGGAACATGGCATTGAATGAGTCGATGAATGATACCCAATTTTGCAAATCCCCATCGAATGTAGAAGCTGGAATAGACGGCAGCTTCATTGACTCACGAATGATCTGCTGCGCCGGTACACTTGAGGTATTGGATGGTGCCTTGGTATGGCGTTCCACTAAGTCCAAAACCTCAGCTTTAAGTGAGCAGAAAAAATCATCAACATCAACTCTGTGATCTAGCATCTCGGTGGTAACTGCTGCATGATTTTCAATCTCGTCTTGACAAGATTCATATTTGGACATGTATTGCATTAGGCTGTCGAGTCTAGTTTGAAGTTGATTTAATGATTTAGTGGTAGGATCATATTTGTCAATGAATGCTTTAATTGCTTTCATGGACTTAAGGACAGAATCTCTTTTCTTGATCATCTTCATTAACTCAGGAGGAGGTTGGTCATCGTTGACTCCCATGTTGATTGAAGAATTTGAAGGTTGAATGATGATTTTACAATTGAGCAGTAATAGAAAATTGACATCAACCAATACAAATGAAGTTACTCCTTTTTTTTTTTTTTTTTTTTTAGTATGAGATAAATAATACAAATCACGTCGAGGTCACCAATGTTGGCTCGCGTTCGGTCTTTTATGACTTTCATAAAAGATGCCTTCACGGCCTAGCGGATAGGCAACATAATTTGGCCTATTGTTTGCTGTTCATTAATTGTTGTACTATTAAACATTTGTATTGGCATCAATTTTTTATTTACATTAAATGGTTACAATAGTATATATATATTAAGTCCTTGTAGCCCGTCGGCTATAAAAAGTACAAACAAAAAAAAACTCACATGTGGTATGCTAGGCGGCGGATTGCATCCCACGCGAGCCGTGCCGGGGACGTAGAATAAAAACAATAAGAAGAGTACAACCCGCACACGTGCGACCACCTAGCTGTACCGCAACGAAGAATTCACAATTACACGATGACTGCAGCTGCGTACAAGCATAAATAAAACTACGAATCACAACGATACTGGTGAACAATGAACACCCAGAATCGAATCAGAAAACAAAACAAATATAAACGTGGTTTTTGCAGCAGCAGACGTGAACGAAGAAGAAAACACATTTACAACACGGAATATCAGTGTCACCTGTACGACAACACGAAAAAATAAAAGCTAGAAACATTTAGGTGACACGATAACTTAAATTGAATTCACATTGAACATTTTTAAAAAACAACTTGAAAACAACAACAACACTGATAACATAATAGTCTCACACACGCACTCAGCACAGACAGCTGACAACACCGCCGACCGAGCCGCAGTGATAAGACCCACTATAAACAACAATAAGAAAAGAACAAATATTACATTGAGTTGCCATTGGCGGGAACACCCCCTATTTAAAAACTATTAGTATTCTACTTTCTTATATTGCTTCAATTTCTTGTTATTTTTCCTCCTTTCTATAGTTCGTTTAACAGCTGATTTCGTTTTTTTTTTTAAGTTGATGGATTCATCTTTTTAACTTCTAGCTTATTAAAATCATGGTATAAAAAATAAATTAATTAATGGTGTTATAACTAACCTTTAAAGTTATAATACTGTATGATGTTAAATCAATTACTTAATAAATAAAATAAAAAAAAAAATATATTATATATATATATATTTTTTTTTTTACCTGCCTATGTCATCTTTATTTAAACGACCAAAAGTCTTTATAAATACAATACATTATGTGTAGTACAATATGATAATTTTTATAAGTAATAGTATTATAATAATAATAAATTACCTAAATTTATATATTATACATGAACATGTTTGGAGTTGTATCTCCAGTGAGATAGCCCCTATCCTTAGCCTAAGTCATTGAAACTAAGTCGTATGGCTTTAGGCGTTTGAGGCGCCTAATGTCTTTTGAGTTGTCTAGAAGTTGTTTTGCACTTGCATTGGGATGCAGCTCGAGTTTTTTCGCATGTTTGTTGGCAAACTTTTTGATTTCATCCTGGATGGATAAAATATTCAAGTCTCGATGTATGACTTTATTCCTGTCGTACCGGTATGCCGCGACAATGGTACGAAAGGCGATATTCTGACAGCGTTGAATGACTTCGATGTTGGATTTGCTGGCACAACCCCACAGTTGTATGCCATAAGTCCATATCGGTTTGATAATAGCTATGTATAAAAGCCGTTTGCTTGTCAAGTCTAGTGTAGAGCGACTTCCAACTAGCCAGTACAGCTTGCGCATTTTATCTTGAATCTGTTGTTTTTTTTGGCGGACGTGGTGCTTCCAGTTAAGGTGAGAATCGAGATGCATACCCAGATATTTTGCTGAGTTTTGTTGTGGGATTGACGTATGATCCAGTGAGATTCGGAGATTTTCAGTTTTACGTAGTGTATAATTTACGTGCATTGACTTATCTCTATTAATCTTGATTTTCCATCTCCTTGTCCAATTAGAAATGTGATTGATTGATGTCTGTACGTTTTCGGTCGCAGTCTGTTGATTACTGCTTGTTGCTAAAATTGCAGTGTCATCAGCAAACATAGCTGTCATTGAGTTACAATTGGTTGGGATGTCAGCTGTGTAAAGTAGATAAAGGATAGGTCCCAATACACTACCTTGTGGAACTCCTGCTAATATTTTTTTCCAAATTGTGATCGCTTCTTCATGTATAACTCTAAATTGTCTTTCAGTCAAATAAGATTCTAGGAGTGCACACCAGATGTGTGGTAGTTGCTCTCGTAGTTTTATAAGTAGTCCTTTGTGCCAAACCTTATCAAAGGCTTGGGCTACATCTAGAAATACTCCAAGGCAGTATTTTTTTTCCTCATTATTTATGCATATGACATTTTTCGGCTTATCAACAAAACAGGTAGTAACATTAATTACAAAATATAATAGCTAGTAAAATAAAACATGTAACATCAAAACAATAGTCAAAATAATTAAAATTAAATCAAAAATAAATAAATCAATAATAGTGGTGATATTAATAATAACAACATTAACAGCGGTAACTAATGTAAAT
>JACXSJ010004817.1:0-10804 GCA_014851325.1 Pentalonia nigronervosa | reverse complement strand
CAAGTAGTTACCGCAGGTTACTGTATACATATGCAAGTGCAATTATAATTATACTTAATAAATAATAATAGTACGTTTAATATTTTTAATATTTATGATGATATAAATGTTTTATTGTGTTTGTAATAAATTATTATGTAAGTTTGTAGTGTTATTTTTTATTTATGTAAACAGATTGTAATATATATATATATATATAAAAGGTTTGTAGTGTTTCTGTTAAAAAATTTTATATTATTAGTACTAATAATCAATTTAATATTTATATATAAATTAAATTATGGAATGTTTAATAATATTAATTATAATTAACTATATGAAATACAATATGAACTGTATTATGTAGTGTGCAATCAACTATCAGTGGACAGCGTCTTTCTGCCTGACGTCAATAGTCTTTTCTGGGAATGCATGATGAACTGATTTTGAACCGTGGTTAAAACTTAAAGCTATCCTGTATTGACCTTTAAATATTAGAACTTTTGCAGTACAAAGAAGACAGTTTGTACAAATTACAATATTATACAATTCGCGATGTGCACAACAATCGCTGTACAATTGTACAAATCACAACATTTTAAAACATATTACAAAAAGAAATAATAAACAACGTACTAGAAGATAAAATTTGAAAAAATAAAACTTCATTAGATTACAGACGTTTGAATCGCTACACATTGAAATGATTTACAAGCAATTAATTCATTGGAGTTAATTAATGACAAATTAACAAAAAACATAAGTGAAGATATTATTTTAGAGCCGACCTATACTTCAAGAGAGCCATATGATGGTTCAAGTGAATCAGTTTTATAAGAAATTAAGATTGTACAGGGTAAAATCAAAATCTAACTTATAAATTTACAGCCACAAAATAATTTGCAAATGTTCAATTGATCAGATGTCCAAATTTTAACTTAATATATCTATAAAAAATTATTTTTTTAATATATTTTTTTGATTTTTTGGGTGAATTATAAACTACTTACGAAAAACCTTGTTTTAAATTTTCAATTCTTAGCTATAAAAACTAAACATTTTATAAATTTTTAACTACAAAATAATTTGCAAATGTTCGATGATGAATTTCAGTCAAAATTTTAAGTTTAAATGCTTATAAAAAAAATCGTGACTATGTATTTTTAATATTTTTGATTTACTATTTTAATAATTTACGAAAATTTTTTTATCGATATTTAAGAAAAAAAATTTGTAAAAATCAAAATTTTTTAGGCCTACAATTAGCTCAAAAATGGTCAAAATATTTTTAAATTTGAAAATCGTAATCTAAACATTTGGTAACATTTTCTACGATTATTCCTTTTTGAATTACATCAAAATAAGAAAATTGTTCCCGGAAAAAACGGATGAATATCCAATGTATAATTTCAAACATTCGTAAAATTTAGTTTGACTTTTCAATAAGTATTTTCTTTTTAGAAAGGTAGTAAAACTTATAGAGAATCTTGTGTTGAATTTTCAAATCTTAGATTTAAATAGAAAATTTTTTATGAATTTCCTAATAAAAAAAAAACTGCAAATTTTCGTGATTTTTTCTCGAAATTTAAACTTAAGACGCTTATAAAAAAAAAAAACTATTAGAGACTTAAGCTCAACTTTTTTTTTAATTTTCACTTACAAGTTATGAAGAACCTTGTGTTAAATTTTAAAGTTTTTTGACCGACTAAAAATTTTTTTATCGGTAATAAAAAAAAACGAGAACTTTTATTATGCTTATAAATAACTCAAAAAAAGTCAAAATATTTTTAAAATTTTATAGTGTATATAAAATGCTTATATAAACATTCAGTAAAAATGTCATGTACTTACAGTCATTATTTCTTTTGTTACATTAAATATAAAAATCGATTTTGTCGTAAATTTGCATTGCGTAAAAATTCCCGATTTTCCCTTAATGTTGTTGTTTTTCCCGACGCGTTTGAAAACTATAGGAATTTTTTACTTTTGACCCTCCCAAAGAACCGACTAGATTCATTTTCCTATCGGAGAAGATGGCGATGAAGAAAATTGGAGCACTTTTACTACCTTTAAATGTGGTGACAGACACAATAAAAATGAAAAAAAACCATACACATCATTGTAAAATCAATACATTCTTCGCTCCGCTCAGAATCTAAAAAAACACATTTGAACATTTATCAGTTTAACAATTATTTATTCAATATCCAAAGTCCTAATCCATTACAAGGTTGTCTGTACGCTATAATACACAACGATATTATAAAATTCATAATATTTTTAATAATCATTTCTTAAGTTTAAAAGTTAATATAAATCAATAATTATAAAAAAAAAGTTGAGCACGGCTCCACATGAATTTTGACGAAATTGGATACCTATTTAAATAAATTAACAATTTTAGTTTTTTTATTGAAACTCGACACTACTTATCACTTACACATTTTAAAAAGTGAACACTTACCACTGTTACTTTACATTTTCCACACACAATATTTTTTTCAAAATATTTTGACAAATTTTAAGGTATTTTTTTAAACATTTGAAATTTTCCAATGTTTTTTTTTTAATAATAATAAAAATGTTTAGGTTTAATCAAAGAGCTTAAAAATGTAATATTTAATCACACATAAGTTATAATAGTTATTTAAAAATATTAAAAATACATAGGCATTATTTGTTTCATAAACCTTTGAAATTTAAATTTAGAACAAATTTTTCAAAATCATGAAACTTTGTAATTTATAATCCTAAAAATGTATACATGTTCAATTTGTATAGCTAGGGCATGAAATTTTGATTCATATTTCCTTATAAGTTGTTCTTGCTGAAATATAAATATTTAAAAAATACCCATCACAGTTTTTTTTCTCATAGGCATTTTAAATTTGAATTTAGACAAAATTAGATATTTAAAGAAAGAATTATGCCTTTAGTCATTTTGTTGTAATTTAAAAATATTATTAGGGGTGAGTTAAAACTTTTACATATAAAATAAAATTTTCAAAATATTTAGATGTACCTATTTATACTATTCACACCATTCTACTAGTAGTTGGTATAGACTCAATATTAATAACAATGATATATGATATAAATACATATATTATATCGTCAATTTAAAGCAAAACAGCCATATTTGATAAATGCATTTTTACTTTTAAAAATTGTATTTAACAACTTTAGAAAATTTTGAAAAAACTAAAAAAAAAACAGGTTTTAACTAATAATTTTATGTTTATTACCTGTATATAAATTATTGACTTCAAGTTTATAAACTAGAAGTCATAATATAATAACTAATGCAACCAATGATCTACTAATAACTAATATCTAACTTAGAATCACTAATATTGAAATAAATTACTACAGTAACAATATAAAAAATATAATAAAATATAATCAATGATAAAGCCTGATAAACTGTCTTTACTCAGAATCATTTTTCATATTATTTACCATTGAACTTTAAATTGAACACATCTATTACAATGATCTACTCAATGACGAGTTACACTGGACAACTACTGTACAACAAGTACAGGTATCAAGTTATTCACATTTTTTTAATTTTTTTTTATTTATGTATTTATATTTTTTATATCCCAAATATTATCTAACTTATGTATTGTTAAGTCGTACATGTTAACCTTCTCTGTATATAAGTAACAGATTATAAAATATAATGCAAGTAAAATAACTTGTTGAAATAATGTATTTAAAGAAATAGGGTAAAAATGTTTATCTTTATTCATACCTTTTATTTACTAATATTTTATAAAATATACACAATTGAATAAGAATAATTTATAAATTTCTTAAATAGCTTAATAGTAGTCACCAAATTTTTCTATGTCATTACTTCTCTTAAATTATAAAATCAAGATATAATAGATGGTTCATCTTGACAATCATCGAATAATAGTTGGTTTTGTATTAGATGTGTAACCATTTAACGTTTACACAGTTTTCAAGATGAAACACATTAAAATTAAATTAAAAATAATATTTCAGACTTTTTATTGAATTAAAATATTAACTATAGCTACAATACATTCAATTAAACATAAAAAATGGTAGTACATATTGTGTTAACAAATGTCTACAGACTATTGAATGTATAAAAATATTTTTAAGTATCACAACATTTATTTAACAAATACATGAAATCAAAAAATTAAAGAATTAGTTTGGCATAAATACATTAATATAATTTATTTGATGTGATTGGTAAAATTAAATTAATACTGAATACTTAATTTGGCTTGTATATCGTCCAGAATTTGTTGTAATTCATCGTCGTCAAATCTGCCTTCTAAACTAGGTATAAGTGATTTGGCTTCATCTGCGAGTTGTGGACATAAGTTACCAATTGACGCCAATTCAAACTTATGTAATTTTTTGCCGGCAAGTAAGTTTCTAACAGCAACAATAGTTTCTTTGTTTTTGAACTTGGAACACTGTTCTGTATAAGTCAAAGTTTTATTAAACACCTCAGAAAATTCTTGTTCTTCCTCAGCACTTTCATTTTGGTTCTTTCGAAATTTCAACAACATATTAACCTAGAATCGAAATCGAATTATTAAACTTAGTAGTAAGATGTATTGTTTATAAGTAATTAAGATTTACTTCTGAAATAAGTAAGGTTTCAGCGTTTTCAAATTCTTTGGGAAATTGCAACAGCGCAGCGTCTTCGTCTACAGCAGCGTTAATATGTTGCGCCATGATGAATAATATATAAAATTGTACAAAATAATAAAAATCGAAGAATCTAAGTATTTTAATATTATTAATAATTATTACGGAAACACAAAATGTAAACACTAATCATTTCAAAAGTGTAGCGACATAAATGATAACGATAATACGATATCCCATGATATGAAATGCATCAGTGTAGCCAAAATGAAAATAACTAATAACATTGGTTAAAATATTATTATGCTGCCCGTGAATAATAGCAATGTTTTACGGTAATAAATACGACTCAATCTCATATCCAGGAAACAGGATCATGTATAGAAATTTATAATAGAATAAAGAAGCCTAAGTATTTTAGAGAATAAAATGAACTCCATTAATTACAATAAAAACGTGTTTCGTCATAATTCATAATAAATTACCTTTTACAAAATACTTCTCCTTTTCACTCATTATACTGAAATAATTCACACACAAACACATACACTGACATACTTCTCTTCTACAGTTAAATAACTTTAAATATTTTAAAATGTTTGATATAAATCATTGTTTACAAAAAACGATTCTGATTTTTGAGCGCAGATGGTCTGTCAGCATATTATATTACTAAATATATTTTATGATATTATTATTATTATTTAAGTAATTTATTTTGCTATTAATATTTAATAATATAAACAACACAGTAGGTTGAATAAGTTTTTGGTGAAAACGTTTAATTTTAAAATATCATTGTCTGTGTAAAATATAATAAAATACTTTAATAGTTTTAAGTACTCGTGCATTAATAATATTTTTCAATTAGAGGAAAATAATTAAAATCGTCTTCTTTGTTAAAATTATCTAATTTCTAATTAGATAATTGTAATGATATGCTCACACATAATTATAACAAATAAACTTAATTATATAAAATTAATAATAAATAATGGCCAGACTTTCGCGCGTATAGAAATTGGACACCCCCAATAAAATCTTCATCACGGACAACAGAAACAATCCGTATTATTCGATCACGGTTTACGAAAAAAATACGTATTTGTAACGATAAAACGGCTTTCTTATACGCCACCAGTGAAAAGGGACGGTCATAAAAAGTCTGTGCCATCGAAGAGAAATTTGTCTTGGAGACGCGAGAGCCTTCGATAAAGCAACCTGGACTCTCTCTGGTCAGTACTCGAGAGCCCTCCGAACATCTAGAGGAAGGTAATAGCGTAAATTTAATATCTGATATTATTTTCCAAGATTTCTAAGTGTAGAGAATCATACAGATCCTTAACACCCAAGTTAACACGAGTTAACCAGCTCCATTTACCATACCCAGATGATCACTCATTACTATCTCGCAATAGTTAAATATCTGCGATTTGAATGTACTCAGATAGCAATTTAGGGACTGTTCATTATTCAATTTATCGCACATAATATGATAGGTACTCATTTTATGAGCTCCCGACGAATTTAATAAAAAAATTAATAAATAAATATTATAATAGACGAGTTATTGTTATTATTATAGTAGATATGGTATTGATTTAATTTGAGCATACAATCAAAACTTAAGCTCTGAGATTTATGTCAGTATCTTTATACAAAGTTCCAATCAAAATCAAAATTGTCCTTATAACAACAAGCTATTAATATAAAGATTTTTATACATAATCTGTACTGTATGCTTAATACGTAAAGTGGTTTGCAGTATTGCACACTTAATCATATCAGTATTCGGATATTGTTCCAACACAAATACCCTTACGTATTTAACGATAAATGTAGGACATCATCTGAGTTCTAAATTACATTGTTAGAATATCTGTAGTCAGAAAAAAAAATTCACTAAAAAAAAAGCCACCGTAAAAATAATCCAGGAAAAAATAGTCAAATAAAAATAAATAAATATATAAACAAAGTAAATTAAAGTACTAAATTATTATTTTTAATTTTGAACACAGTTGGTCATAATATTAAAGTATTCAAATATTTAATTTTTAATTTTTAACACATTTGGTCATTTTGCATATTTTTATAAAATTGTTAATACACAGATTATATTGTTATTTATTAGAAATTATGACAACGATATCACATTTAACGATATCTTTACAATATTGTACAACATTAAAACATTTTTCATTAATGTTGTGTAGTAATTAGTAATATCATGTAATAAATTATACATAAAAATATTAAACGATATATATGTGTTTAGCGTATGGTGCTACTGTAGTAAAATTAAAACGTTAAAAACAAATATCGAGTTATAATATAAAAAAATATAGGTAATGGTAATAAAAATCAAATAGAATAAATCAATAAAAATGTTATGTTTGGTGCTACTGCAGTAAAATTAAAATGTAAAAATCAAATGTCAATTATACACAAATAATAAAATAAAATATTCAAAAATAGATCAAAAAAACGTATTGTGTGTGCTAGTGCAGTTAAAAATTTTTTTCCGTGGATTATTTTTCCCGTAGCTTTTTTTCCGTAGATTATTTTTCGGTGGCTTTTTTTCTTACATTCTAGAATATCATATAGGTAAAAGGGAATATAACCACGTTGTTAAGATAAGAAAATAAAGTCAACTATTATATCTAAAAATCAATGTTTTACTGTTGACCAGTGTGTTTAAGGACTTTTAGATGTATATTATGTAATTATATTATAATTATATTATTATTATTTTTTATTATATTATGTAATTCGTTATATAGTAATGTATTTAAAAATAATATCATGATAATTTGAAAGTATACAATATACCTGACGCTGGGTTTGGGAAGATAGTTTTTATAATTATTTTTTTTAAAAAAATAGTAACTTACAGCATAAATACCTATTTATTTATAATTGTTATGTGTATGTTTTACTTAAAATTATATTAGTTTTGCATATTTTTACTAAATAGATTATGATAATTGATTACATCTGTAATGAACCTATGAAATGTTTATTTGTTTTACCAATATATATGATAGATGTGTGATTTTAATGAAATTATGATATTAATCACATATTTCAGCAATATTTCTGTATCTATAACGCTATGTTTTGTTCAAAATTAGAATATTTGTATGTATAGTCACTACAACGTTTATAATTGTTTACTTATAACTTAATTAGGATTAAGAAATTCGTATATGTTTTTTATTGAAAATGTAATTTATTTAATGTATGCTTTTATCATAATGAAAAGTAAGTAGGTCTTATAAAACGGAAATGGTGGAATTAAATAGCTATTAGTTAATATAAAAAGGTTAATTTAAAAAGGAAATGGCTCCTTTTAACCATCGTGTTATTATGATTGCTATTAGTTAATTTAAAAATAATTTATGGTATTAGTTAATAATAATGTGTTTTCTATACAGTTTATGAATAGGTGACAATATCATTTCAAAATTGGTTTTTTTTAATGACAGGCAGGGCAGTGTTATTATTTTTCAATAAAATTGAGTTTTAGCTGTTTCCGTCAAATAACCTATTATTGAACAATGAAAATTCTAAGTATATTCTATCCTGGCAGATGAGAATCTTTCAAAATTACCCTTATAACGACAAGCCATTAGTTAATGTATTATATCCCCTAATGGCAGGTAAATGTCTCTACCGGTCTAAACCGTGGGAATAATATTAAACATATATATAAGTTGGGCGTCGCCGGATATCACTTAGTAAAAAACGCTAGGTGGTATGAGTGGTAGGGAGGGGAATAAAGACGGTGATGGTATATCGTGTAGAAGATAATAGTGGTAAGGTATGGTTTTAAATTTTCAATCCTTAGCTATATAAAAATTGAACATTTTATACATTTTTAACTACAAAATAATTTGCAAACTTTCGTGATTTTGATAAGTTTCGTTAAAAAAATTCTGCTTATGTATCTTTAATATTTATTAAATTGTTATAATAACAACCTATGAGTTATGAGTAATCTTCTATTAATTTTTCAAGCTTTTTGATACAACAAAAGACATTTTTAAAGTAAAAATTTTAAAAATCGAAAATTCAAATGATATTAAATAGCCCGAAAAGAGAAAATATGTACAAAAAATGCAAATACAAACATCTGGTAATAATTTCAAGTATCTACGATAGGTAATTCGTTTTTAAATTACACTAAAAAAATTAAATAAATTTTATCAAAATCTGTTTATTTATAAAAAAAACCTGTTTTTTCTACATTTTTTTTTGTTGATTTTTCCAACACTTTTGAAAAATACTTGGAATTTTCGATATTGACATTTTTAGGGTACCAACTTTATCCATTTTTCTATCAGAAAACACCCTTAAAATTTAAATTGAAAGCATTATTTCGTCTATAGTTATCGTCTTGATTAGGAGGTATAGAAAAACCAAAAAAGAAACAATTTTACACACACATTGTTCCGCTCAGAATCTAATATGTCGCAATTAGGCGAATTTTGACTATGCCTGTATTGTAATATAGGTAATTTATGATATTTCATCAAAATTATTATGTGTGAAGTAATAAAGAAAAAAATGTATATTTGTAGATGTCAGCTTAATTATAAATAATTAACATGAACAAGCGTGAGAATGTTTCGATAGCCAGTGTTTTTTTTTTTAAGGTACTATATTTACCATTATATTATTTTCAACATTTTTATGATTGTTATTTTATAGTTCTGAATTATATAATAAATATGTTACAATATTAAACAACTATATGAGTTCTAACCTTATATATCTATATCTAAATCCCTTTATATCTATTAAATAATGTTAAATAGAAGATATAAAATGCTTAAATAATAGCTATATAGGTTTGGACAATCACAAAAACATCAAATATAAGATAGATTACGAGCATCATTCAAAAACTCACATTTTTTACAGTTCAATACCGCAAACATTTTGTTTATTGTAAAAAATGAAAATTTGGAAGGCAGATAATACCACACAAACGTTTAATTGACAGTGGTACGGGCTACGAATTTCCAGAAACCAAATAACTTAATATGTCATATTAAATATATGTAAAAGACCTTTAGCATTATTGTGAAATAACAACACATAAAAATGTGCATCACAATATTAATTAAATATATCCAGGACAGATCAAAACATATAATTCCTAAAACGATACGATATTAAAATAAAATAGCCTAACTTAATAAATAATTAAAACAGTATAATAACATAAAAAAATATTGGAATATAATTGCCATAACAATATTCCTCGAATAGCATTGAAAATACCACAGCTGCAAAAGCGAGTACAACGACAAGAACGTTGACAGAATTTTCACAAAAAGTAAAATGGGAAAACCACATAAAAAGGGAGCCCAAAGGACAGAATATTCAGATGTACCGTAGCAGCTGAGTCTAAGGCACTTTCACATCACTCGTACGACACACCTACAAACTCGCAGTTTTACTCTCACGATTTGTACAATTATACTTATTCGTACATGTATGATATTAATAAATAGACATTTAGTTTACTATTTCATTACATTTATTTACAAAACCACCATCATAAAGGATCTCTGGTAGATCACACGTAACACAGTTAAAAATTAAATACTTATTCTAATCACAAAATTTTTTTGCGACCATGACAGATGAATTCAAGAAAAATTTATCTATAAAAATTTTATTATTCAATTAACTGTAAAGTGAGAAATGTTAACTTATTATAGGTAGGTAGGTAAATGTTTTCCAAATATTATAAAACTAATTTCATACGATTAAAATATACTTGTAATAATTCTTGTTTGCTGGTTTTATCATCTCCCGAAGAGTTTAGTATTAATAATATTATATTTAATTGTATAGATTTTAGTTTGTTTTCTAAATTTTGTGCAAATTCAGAATCGTCTATATTATACATTCTATAAAGTTATGTTATAGTATTATTACGTATACAATGACGATGTTATCTCTCAATAATCAACGGAAATATATTCTGCATCCGTAATGGCGCATCGAACATCGTATTTATAATTAAATAAAATATAATGATGCATTAAAAAAGAATTTGAGCAGCAGTTTTGCCATTTGCCATCTAAGTAGCTACTAAAATAAAATGCATAATGCTTATAACAATTTATTTAAAGTTAGTAGAATTTATTCTATCATTAAATAAAACCAAAAAGTA
>JACXSJ010004816.1:0-10810 GCA_014851325.1 Pentalonia nigronervosa | reverse complement strand
CGGTGGCATTCAATTTGTTGCCAACATTAAATTTTCAAAAATTATACTATAAAATTATTTTTTTATTTATGTAGTAACACTGTTCAATTAAATAATTATTATTATATTATATATAATTGATACTTATTATATTTTTTAAAATCCATTTTTGTTATATATGACAACAATATGTATGACAAACTTTTATAGTTAAAAACTTGATAGTCAATAGATCGAAATACTGAAATCGTAAACTACAAAATACGCGGGAATTATTTAACTTTTATCAATAGTAATATAATAATAATAATTTATATTACAACATTTCAATTACAATTGTTGGTAGTACTTTTTCGATTTTCGATTTTCGGGTCCTTATCATTTTTCGGACAACTGCCAGTCACCGTTAGTGACACGTCTCAGACGCTCGAACTCTGTACTCTGTAGGTAATTGAATAATTATTTTTGTATATTATAAATCCTCATAATAATGATTATAATAATGACAAATAAAAATAAAAATAATATAATTATTACAAAACCAAAATTAATCGTAAGAAACCTTTACAAAAGAATATCGGTTACGGTCAGGGCTGGGCAGTATCTTAGATACAATTGTACCTTGTATCTTGTATCGAGATACATAATTTGAATGTATCTTGTGTCGGGTATTTAAATACTTTATTGACTTATATCTAGTATCTTTTTATGATTAAGATACTAGATACCTATATTCAAAAAATATGTTTCATATTTCATTTATATAACAATTTTCCTAATTGCCCAATTAGTAATAATATGTTAGATAATATTATTATAATATAGTATTATAGATAATCATATAGATTATAATCGTATAGATAATAATAGTATTCTATAATATATTATAGATAATATTAGTATTATTATTTTAAGCGTATCTAATGTTATTTAAAATTATATTGTTAATGATTAATGCATTCCGCATTATTATACATTTATAATCTATAATATAATATAAATTATATATGGTAAAATTGTATCCAAGGTAAATTAAGAAATTAATAAAAATAAATAAATATATTAAGTATCTTGTATTTTACAGGTATATGTATCTTGTATTTAGTATCTTTAAAAATATTATAGTACCTTGTATCTTGTATTTAGATACTAGTCATAAATGTATCTTGTATTTTGTATTTAGATACATTTTTTGAGGTATCTTGCCCAGCCCTGGTTTCGGTAAAGTTACGGTTTTTAAATTAATTTAAATAAGGGTTCCATTGGGGTTACGGTTTTCAAATTAATTTAAATTAGGGTTTTGGTGAGTTTCCGGTTCCCAAAATTTAAAGGGTTCCAGTTCCAAAACCGGTTCTTTTCGGTACGATTCCAGTCCCTGATTTGTATGTATATTCATTACGATGTTTAAAATTGTTTACCTATAACTTAATCATTTCGTATATGTTTTTATTGAAAATATGATGCATTTAACGTATGTTTTTATCAATATGATAAGTAGGTAATATAGAACAGAAAGTGGTGGAATTAAATTATTATCTAAAATTAAACGAATTTTTATAATTTTAATAAGATTTTTAGATTTGTATACTTAAATCTATGTTTTCATAGAAAATAAGATATTTATTATGAAATATTATATTAATTAAGAATATAAAATTAACTTAAAGCATTTTTACTCAGATCATTGCTATATTCAATGTTTTAAAATTGTTCTTTGATATATGATTACACATTAATCCATATGAACCTTTTGATTAATATAACTTCTTCTTCGAATGTATCAGATCTTTCAATGTTTGAATCAGCTTTAATATATTTCCATATTTGATAAAATTGTTTAAGAATCATTGGTTTAACAACCATCATTTTTCATCTTAATATTACAAAAATAGTACACATTGAGTTTTGAATTATTATAAGATCTCTTCGGTTCAACTAAATTCTACATATGTTTTGATTTTTAGAATGAATCACTAGTGTAGTCTCTTCTTTACACACCTTAGTAGAGAGCGGAAAAATATCACTTTCCAGAAAAATATATCTTTTATAATGCACAACAGTATCAAGAATGTGAGATAAAATATAACCCATAGATAAATGAATACTTCAATGGAATTCTGAAGAAATATTTAGATGACGTGATGATGTTATTACATGTATAAACATATAAAAACTTACGATCTGCAAAGTCAACTGTGTAATTACTGCAGTTGAAAAGTTTGGACTGTATGGAGTAGCTAAATGGCACCTACTTTTTGTTTATCAACGAATTATCTGTGATTGAATTGGTCATATTTTAAAGCATCGAGATACTTTCAAAAATTAAATTTTTGAACAACATGTATATGTAATGAATCAAAACAATTGTGTTTATCAACTATTGAAATAAAGTACATACATAATATTATGGTAGAGGAAAATTGTATTTTAAGTATTAAATACGACTAGTAAGCAATGAAATGGAAATAATGATTGAAAATGTTCAATAGTGAGTGGGGATTGTACATATGTCGATGGTAGCAATATATGTGTGGATGTATATAAAGGTGAATGTATGCTTTAGTGAGGTGTCTTATGTGATTATATAATAATGTGTATGCATGTATGTAAATATGCTTAAATGTTCAATGGGTTTTAGAATTAATGTGATGTAAATGTATACCATAAAGGTCCGATTCACTCTAACATCAGAATATTATATACAATTTTTTTTTGTTTATAATGATAAATAAAATGTGTAGTAGTGTATTTGATTGGGAAGGGGTAAAATATATGTTGGCCATGTGTCGGATTGGGTGGTGGCTGTGACGAGTAATCACAACAAGGAGATGTAGTATGAGGATTGATTTCATTTTACTTTATCATATACTATGTACATTACTTTCTGGATGGTATTCAACGACAATACTCGGACGCGTCTCTACAGGTTCGTTGTCGTATAATCAGATGATATAATATTTTGGATAAGCGAATGGGTTAAGAGGGAAAATACATTTTTAGGGTGGTATTCGGTTGAAATAGAATGTTGTAATATATATAATTGTGACTATATATGAGTTTGCATGTGTATGTGAAGATGTATATCTATGTTTAACGCATACTTTAGTCAGGTATTTATTCGTATCTATGTAATTAAAATAATATGTTTTTTTTCTAATGTTCATTGAAACGACTTAAGGGTATTCGTGAATGCTTATCACAAGTGCATAGTAGGGAGATCATGTGATATATTTATCCATGTATATATCACTATATGCATGATACTACGCCACTTTCTCCAAGAGGAGACATATAAATGTCTATATTTCATATAATATTCAAGCCGTGTAATATATGTATGCGTGTAAGTATGTATGAATGTGTGTGATATGAATATGTTTGAAATATGTATGTCTAAATAGAAATGATTGTACATGAGTGGTTGACAAGATGTTTGTGTATAGGGTATATATGTGAGTGTGTGTATGTGTGTTTATAGGTAAGTATGTACCTATGTATTTAAATTTTTAATAAAAATATTTTTTTCTAAATGTATGGTGTGTGTAATATGTGTAATGTGTGGTGATGTTTGTTGCGGTTGCCTATATTGCATGTTACATTGGTTTTGGGAGGTGCGTGTATTGTGTGTTGCCTATAAAAAAGAAATAGGATTTTACAAGTAAATTTAAAGGGGAGGTGCTGCAGAACCACATGCGCAGATAAAATATATTATATTTATGTTGGTTACGTAGCGGATCGGCCAGGTATGCATGGTTAAATATGTAATTGATGATAAAAATATCTCTAGTTTACGTGAGTGATAAAAAATATATTTATGTGATAACAGATGATGACAGATAGCGTTAGTGATGATAAATGTGTGTCGCATACGTGCGCGATCGGGCGGCGACGGGCCCGCAAGGCTAAGGGGGCCAGCAGGGCCAGCAGGATAAGGAATCAGAATTGGCTATTTTAACCTACCGGTATCTCCAGTTCATTTATAATATCCTTTTGTTTTTTCTCAGTAAATCCGACATCGTATTTAATTAAAAAATTGAGTTTGTCTAAAATCGATAGGGCTTTATGCTTTATACTACTAGCCATAACGAAATAACACTATTTATTGTACACTTGCAAACGAACTGTGCTTACTAAATCTCATAATGCAAAGAAACATAGTAAAACTATTAATATAGAAAGGTGAGTAATGATAAAATAGGTATACGATAAAACAAAACGATAAGAAAAAGTACACAAGTAAAATTTCTATTTTTCCCATGCATTCAAAAATTATTGTTTATTGATTAGAAATACAAATTATAATAGTTGTAGTTTGACATATTATTATTTTTAATAAACTAAAAACGTATATTTATGATACTATGATCATTTATATAATATTAATGTATCCTTAATCTTTTTGTGAATAGAGTAGTACATTAAAGTTATTTTTCACTATTATATTTTCAATTAAATCGATTAACATTGATCCAGTTTAGGACATGCAGTAAACTTTTTATTATTCCATCCATCAATAATTATGTTTGCCACTGGAAATTTTTGACATCCACATGTGTTTTTGATGTCATCATAACTAATCAGTTCTATGACGATTCCTTTATAGAATTGTTTTGCAAAAACTCCCTTAAAGAGATAACAAAATAATAATTAAACTAATTGTATAACAATAGCCATCAATATCATGTACTATGTAAATGTAGATAAATATCTGAAAGAAATTCTGATATTAAATAAAAAACAAAATTAAAATCTGAGAATAACAAAGGATGTATTTGATGTTTAATGATGTGTGTTTTTTATCTGAGTCCTCACCTTTTGTATAATAGTAAAAATTATTCAATTTTTCTACGTTAACAGAATTAAATCTATATGTACTTAGTGTAATTTTACAACAATTTATTTAAATATTTAAGATATTAATAAATTTTACAAAAATCGCGAAACTTTGCAAAATTGTGCTTGGATATTTACCCGTATATTAACTATATTTTTTTTCTAATTCAAAAACAAATAAGTTTAGATATATAAAATTTTCAAAATCGTCTATTTTATTCTATAATTCCTCGTTTTCATTTATATTTTTAATATTTTTATTCTACTATCTGGCATTATCGTCTGTGTGTATTAATAGATTTCTTTGCAACTGCGATAATATCCTGTAATATTATCCACCAAAAAGGACCTTCCTGCACACAATAAGATTTTAATTTATTTACTTGATCATATGATAGTTGTGAAGGGTTGGTACACCATTTAGATTTAACAATTGGATCGGAACTGCCACAATACTGTAATAAAAAAAAAAAAAAAAAATGATGGTTTGCTGAATAGAACCATAAATAAGTAAAATCTAAATACAAGTAGATATTTTTAACCCATGCTCAATATCTATTTCACAAATAAAAACAACTATAGTCTTGAAGCACAAAGATTATCATGTTAACTGCTTTCACGTATAACAGTATAGGAAATAGACTAAATCGCATATTTAGTTTATCAAATTTACAATTTTTTCAGTTTTGACGTTTAACAAATATTATGCGTTATTACTTACTTATAATTTTTAGAAACAATGATTCTTGGTAAATGGACTTTGATTTAAAATTATTGCTAAATTAATTACATAATTTTATAATAGTTGTATATTTCTGTGAATTGACTATAATTCAGAATTACAAATAGACTGTGAGCCAAGGAAGTTTATCAAGGAAATATTTCAATAATTTATGCTAAACTGATTCTTAAACATTTATTTACTAGCATCATTAAAAAAATAATTATTTTAAAATTAATCATACTTCAGTGTAAGTTGAAGCAATAAGATCGCCTTTCTTAAGAATTTCGTCTGGTTTTATTGCAATTACTCCTAACATTATATAAATTTTCTCTTTATCCATTCCTGAACCAGTAACAGCAGTTGTTACTTGAGGCTGAAAAAAAAGTTGCTCAAATCATTTATTTCTTTTTAAATTGTCAATTACTATTTTTAGAAGTAGGCACATACTATTGTAATTATTTCTAAATTCGGTTGTTGAAGTTTCACTGGACTAAGACCAACATTTTTTGTTATTTTATTACATCCATTTAACCATGTACAATCAATGACATAATGATCCAAATTGCCATTTATTTTTGCATAATCCAAATCTTAGAGAACACAATTGCAATATAAAAAAAGAATTTACAATATTAAAATAAAAATATAGTATACATTATTGTATTACTTAGAAATATAAAGGATTATTTGAACTAAAAATAAATAATTTGCAATAACATAATAAACAAGAATGTATTATTGTCCTTTTAGATTTTAAATAATTTTTACTCACATTGTGAATCATTAAAATTTGAAAAGCTTCCACCATTTAATATTATTCCAATTTTTAAAGTAGCTATATTTTTTTTAATATCATTCACAAACTTATTTATTTTATCGGTCAAATTCGGTATATTCAACTAAAAAAAAATATTTTTTATTTATGCGAAATAAATGTTAATATTGTGGTATAATTTAATTTACCAAATGGTTTCTAAGTTATACAAAACCATGTCATGTTCCTAAATAAGTATCACTTTCTTGATAATACTGATAAAGATAAGTCGGGAATACATATTTTCTGAGTATATATTATAAATAATAATATATTATTATAAAACTCTTGGATAAAAATATAAAATACTTCAGTTTTGATTACGATTATTTTATATAGGTTCCAAAGGAATCATTTAATAATTATAATAACATTAATAAACTTGGTACCACAAAGTATAAATTTTAATCAAAAATACTATGTATGTAATTTTAAGTGTATTGTGGAAGTAAAAATTTAAAATATATATTAGTAAGTTTGTTTTGTATGAGATTTTAAGTTAAAATGTAGACGGAATGAGATATTAAATAAAGAATATTTATGTTAGTTATTTCTTTGTAAATTAAAACGAATTTATTCGTTATTGCTCGAAATTTTTAAAGTATCTGTAATATATGACATACGACCCTATAACTACTTAAATAAGTAGGAAAATAAATATTCCTAATATAAGCGTACTTTGGTGTACAATAATCAAACACATTTAAAATATATTATATTATATAAAAAACACTAACTAACCAACTTTCCGGTACGTTTAAATATAATTTTAAAAAATACCAAGATTACACTAATACCGTCAAAGTATAAAACATACATATATTTAGGCATACAGAATTTCAATAAAGAAAGAATATGCAATAAATACCAGATGTGACGTAACAATACCCAGACAACACTAATTACACATACACAAGTTAAGGATCAAATTCTTTCAAGATTTAGTAAAATATAACAAAATTTTTCTTCATACTATCCACGTAAATCATGTCAAATAACTGCAATATGCGTAGAGCCAATATATTGGTTGCGTGACACACAGGCTCATATGCGTGCACACACATAATCAACTTTCATGTAACACAACTGAAACAGGTGGAAAAACCACCATGCTTATATAAGACACGCACACAACAACATCTGCGACTGTCTTTTAACATAATTTATATCGTACACAACGTCCACATCTCTCTCAACCAAAATGTTTCCTTTACTTCTTTCGAAACTAATATATTTTATTTCTCTCAATTTCAATATAATCATCATATTAGTCTTGACATTACGCACGAAGTGATATTGGTATATTCATCTTATTTTAAATAATTAAAAACACTTATTTTATTTTTTTACACTGCTAAATCTCTCTTCCAATAAGAATATACATTCTTACACCATCCGTACCTATCATAGATCCTTAAGTAAATTAAATTAAGGATTTTCAAAATAATATAAATAAAAATACACATAGTCATTTATTGTTTCTGTTAGACGTATTCTTGCTTCATAGGTAGTCAGAGCACATGCGAGGGTGTGATTGAATTTTTCCAAAATTTTCTTTCGTGAAAAACCATCTCTTGGAAATTACGAACAATTGAAAAAAAAATTGAGCGAAATCGGTTCAGCCGTACTCTATTGATGAATTACTAAACATTTTTGGCTCCATTTTTATATATTTATATAGTTTATGAGAAAATGTAGTTTAACAATGTATTTTCAGGAAACAAAATTTTAAATTTCTATTTTATTTTTTGAATAATAATACCTATACATTTTTATTTACAATTTAATTTACAGAAATTACAAACCTGAACTATTCAATAAACTGTTCGAATGTCCCTCCGTTATTTTATAAATCTTGGATGTTGATTGGAGGATAGTACTCAAAATTTGATATTTTTTTTTTTCATTCAGCTTTTTTATTTGAGTATCAATGAAAATTATTTTGTTTCTAATTTGTAATCGACCATGTAGTTTAGGCTTATTAGAACTTTGTATTAAAATTGCAGTCTCAGTCTGAATTAGTTTTAAAACTTCGATAAATTTATATATATTAGGATGAGGAGACTCAAAATAGCTATTAAATTTGCTATGGAAATATTGGCATGCATTGGTTGTGCGCTGAATGCCTCGAACCTTTTTCTGCCCATATATCAGGTGGAAACATTGAATCCTCTGGTATATATGTATCTAATAAATAGTCCGAAAATTTAGTTATTTTATCATCTAAACGCTGTATGGCTGCTAGTTCCATTGAAAACATATCTCCGACTTCCACTGGGTTCAAAAATGATAGGCCAAATATGCACGTTAAATATTCTCTAATCGAATCATCATTAGAGTATTGCGAAGCTAATCCAAGTGACTGAATTTTACGCCATCAAGATTGGCCAAGATGAAATCTACATCCTCTTATAGAAATACTTGGCCATATGCATGTTATAGAATTGTGTATGGCTTTTTCAAAATCAATATAAATTATATTTGGCTTAAAATTACTATCTATTTTTAAGCACAACGTATTTAATACATTAAACATACCAGTATATATTTATTCACTTTTATCTTTTAACAAAAAAAAAGCAAATGGTATGTAATAGTTATTTATTAATCCATGAATAGTAAATAATTGAAAAAAATATTTGGTGCAATATTAAAATGTTCCATCTACATATAAAGTATCGATTTTTATGAGGAATTCCAAATTAGTTTTAGTAGAAAATAGAACAATTCCGCTTTCTATATCATTGTTTAATAAAAATTGTTCATTTTCGTAAATAATATCTATCTCATCTAAAACATTATGAACTTCATTTCTCGTTTTAGATAAATTTGCAAAATTGAACAACGAGCTCGTTGTAAATTTTTTTTTATGTACAATACATCGGTAGTTGCAATAGTATCTATTATATGCTGTCTTAATTCTGCATGTAATAGTTTCGAAGGCCTTTCACATAATAATGTTTCAGTGACTGCTTTTCTTTTTAAGGAGTTGCTAATTTCTTGTCTTTTAAGTACTTGTTCAGATAATGGTACATGATTATTATGGTTCAACTTACTTTCGATAAATAATACTTCGTCATTTTCATCAACTTTTAAAAATGCTTTACATATTTTTGTTGTACAGTTCCACCGTTGTTTGTTGAAGGCTAACTTCTTTTGAAAACTAAATTTAAAACCTTTAATTATTTTAACACATTTTCCCTCTTCACTAATCACGTTTCGCACTTCACATTGATCCATTCTAAAAACTAGTGTAACAATTTAAAATAATAATATCGTATAACGAGAAGGAGTGTTGTAAATCTACTAAACGTTACTCGATCACGTACCTATATTATGTACTATAGTCTGAAAAAGGTCTGGTTTGGATTATATCTTATCATTACACAAAAAGAGTACATTATCTTAATGTTTAGTCGTTAGATATTATCGTATCAAATATCAAACATAACAAAAGTCATAAATTACGACTTTCAAAATACAAACTTATTTTGATACATGATAATATGTTTGAAAATGTTTAGAACCACTTTTGTATTTCTTACCTGTCTATTAGAAGATTACTAGTACTAGACCCTATTCAATACGATAAAATTTGGGGTACGCCGGGAGGCAACTCGTATAAAAATGATTGACCTTTTTGACTTCGAGAAGTAACTAGTGGGCGCCCCCACAAATTAGTCTCATTAATCGGGGCACATTTTCTTAAACATTACATTCTTCTACTTTTTCCACGAACTTAATCCTTACATCTTATCAGCGAATCTTATCATTCATATTTTAACCAATGTTTTTACAAACACTCAACTCCAATTATGTATTGGTTGAACATAATAAATAAAATTTAAACAGAACTGTATGTAAAAATATGATGTGCTGATATTTGGAAATTTTCTAAACGATAGAAAAGTTCTGAGTTGTTAAAATAAAAACTATAGCAACATATCAAAATATTAGTGAGCAAAGATTATACGAATGGAGTTCATTAAATGAATGTGCTACAATTATAAAAAAATTAAATATACTTAGAATATTATTTTCATTTTTTTTTTTTTTTTTTTTTTTGGGTAAATTGACAATATAATGTTTATAATTTCGACTTGACTTTAAATGTGATTTTAAAATAAATTATAATAATAATATTTTTAATTAGTGATTAAAATAGTGTACTGGCCGAAAACGAATGTTTCAGAATGGCCAAAAATGAAAAGATTCATTTTGGCCGAAAACAATTCCGTACCATTAGAACAGTTCCCACTTGCTGAATTCTTTTTCTATTTTGTTATTGCCGTTCATTTTGCAAATTACAGGGAATTTTTACATTTGATCCCCTTCCACCAATTCACAAACTAGATCTAATTTGCTTCCAAAAACCTTTTTTAAAGTAGAGAATCTCAGAATTTTCACTACTCCAAAAGTAGATGCAAGACACAGAAAACTAAAACTTACATATTATTAAG
>JACXSJ010004815.1:0-10810 GCA_014851325.1 Pentalonia nigronervosa | reverse complement strand
GCGCTACAAGACGTTGGGATTTTTCCTGAGCTTCATTTTATTCATTTTTTTAAAGCATAGAATAAACAAAAAACAATAATACCGAAACTATAATTTTCTAATCAATTTATTTAGTTTTACACAAATAATGACCGAATATAATTAAAAACCAGTAGATTTTGAAAGTACAACAATCACAATATATACCTACCTAAATAATTAGCCTATCTGCAATTTCGTAATTGTAATTATGTGTCTTTTAAAAACTCTTTTGTCCACACAAAACGTGTAAAAAAAGCATTTGTCCTATCAAAAACAGTACTCATATTAATATTAACATGTTAATACATTTTTTGATTTATCTTTTTTTTTTTTTACAGATTACAAGTTTGTCTCATTATAAAAATGTTAATATAAGAGTTTTATCGGTCGAAAAACACCATTATCATAAATATGTCTGAATACAGTAGTGCGCGAACAGGCTAATCCACAATAATCGTTAAAATATTATAATAGGTAATTCACACGTAAAGGAATAATAATATTATATTTTGACAACAATTGCAGACAGGCGTACGGAATATTAATTTCATAAACGAATTTCCGCGTCTCGCACTGTGCGGTAACCGTCCGGTAAAAAAAAAAAAAAAAAACAATACTATATTATTAATATAATAATATTATGATTTTTCGCGTTATTCTTTGGCGGCCGGTGAACGGAATAATAATCGAAGGTATACGGACCATAAAGTAATAATATTATATTGTTGTTATTATTACTATATGTGATCAGCGACGGAGCGAGTTTCCGTACGAGAATAATAATAATATATATCTCAGAGTTATAAAAATGGTTTTCACCATTTTTAATCGTTATTTTATTATTATTATTTTTTTTTTTGTATCTACCATGACAGCATACATTTTTCATTTCGTATTCCGAAGTGGAATATTTTTATTGAGAATTTCAGTTACTACTTAGTCCACAAAGGTGTCCACTTCTATATTAACAGGATTCTTTTCCCGGCATTTATAACTTATGTTACGGAATTTACAAGTGTTCCGCTATTAAAGGATGACCGAGATAACTCGAGATTTCACTTTGTTCTATGCAGGGCTTGAAAAACAAATTTCGTTTTACTTTTATTTACAGTCCAAACGTTACACATTTTTTGCTTTTATCCTTATTTAAAATGTAAACGTTATACAACTTTCGCATTTATAGTTTATAGTTTTATCGTAAAAAATGATGTCTAATGCGGATCTCCATGGGCCGGAAACAGAATATAATGCATTTATGAATTAATTGTTAAGATTAAAATTAATCACGTGGACTAAATATTTTTACGAAGCCAATATTATCACTTGTAAAAAAACGTATTTTTAATTATTTCGTTCTGTGTTATTTTTCGTTTAATAATAATGTACTATATATTTCATTTTGCGTTATGTTTTGTTTAATGATATAATATATACATTTTGATAATCGTTATGTTTTGTTAGGTGATATTTGATTATTTTTGTTTTTTCCATTATCCGTTGTGATATTCCGTCTACAATTTGCAATCGGTTTTTTTTTCATATATAACGTTTTCAAGCCCTGGTCCTGTGGTTCCACGTGCAATGATGTGGTCGCGGACAAGAATTGCACGATTCTTTTTTTATTCATATGCACGACAAAAAATCACGTCGTAATATATATGAATTTTTAAACGGCCAAATTTAATATAAAATAATATGTAAAAATGTACTTCTTAATATGGTTGTTCTACATTATATACTAACAGATTTTATGTAAGTACCTCGAGGATTTGTAAATCTCAAAATTTTATCAGTAGACGTATATTGATAAAAAAAAAAACGTGATCTCATAACAAGACTACATATACTTTATGTGGAGATAAAAAATACGATATTGTTTCATTTTGGTAATTCGGTTATCGCTTATCAGTTCGATTTGCGTGTTGTTTCCCATTATATCAAGTTATTCTTATTTCTCATGGTGAGGTACCTACCTATTAGTGTTTCGCTTATCGCATCACAACTTTCCAAAATGGATGTTAAAATAATAAATTCAAGGACGTTAAACGTGCAGTTGTTGATAATTTTAAATACTGTTTTTCGGTACTAATAAAAGCTCTAACAAACAGGGTGATTCGCCAAATATAATCACCTCTATTTTTTTCATTTAATAATCAATTTTTTCAACTTTTGATTTTTGAAATTTCTGAATATACTTTAAGACCGTATTTTCAAATCTTTGAGATTTTTTGTTTTACTTAAGAAGTGCTTTCTGGAAATGCAAACTTTTGTTTTTCAAATTAGAACCCCCTTTTAAACAGTAAATTATTAAGTGGGTAATATTTCCGAAAACTTTGACGTATCAAAATCAAAATTCAAACGAATGGTTTTTGAATTTTTAATTTTGTATACTAAAGATACCTAATAAGTTCATGATAATGGGTTTGAAGATATGAGGCTATGGAAATTTAAGAATTTTAGTAATTAATATTAATCGATCAATATTTATAATTTATAAAATGGTCTGAGTATAATAAATACTAAATCCATTATTCAAATATATATTTTATACTTTTGTAATACTATTTTTAAGGACTATTATAAACATTTTAATTACTGAAAAGCTAGTCGTTCGAATTATAAATTAAATACATCAACAATTTCAAAAAAATTTATACATTGAATAATTTATAGTAAAAAGTGGTTAAAATGGGTTCTCTTAGAAAAACATAAGTTTGTGTCACCACAGGACACTCCTTAAGTAGTACAAAAACCACAGGAATCTAAAAATATAGTCTTAAAATATATTCAAAAATTCTGAAAATCAGAATTTGAATAAATTCATTATTAAATGAATAAATGAGGTTGAGCATGTGCTTTGTGAATCATTCTATATAGTTTGGTGGTGCAGTTATATTAAAAACTATTTAACAAAATTCAAATATATAAATCTAATAAAAAATAATAAAATATTGTATAAACCTAATCAAGTGTTGAAATTAAATTTTTTCTTTAAACTATTGTACTAGCACTATATTATTTTGTTAGAAATATTGATGAAAACCGTAGATTTTTTTTGCGGTTTTTTATTATTGAGTTTTGACGCATATTTTGTCATCTTCAATATGCGGTTATTTGCGACCATGCGGACAATAATGTGGTTGACGACGTTTTATTAAATGCAATCTGAATCTGCAAATTTGAGACGAGTGCGACATCTCATCATATTTTTATTATTTTGTACTCTGTACACCAGTCAATATGAAAGAGGTTCGAATAAAATAATCTTCGGGTATGTATAATATACATATGATATTATATTTTTTATGTAACATCGATATAAAATCACGCGAGAACTTTGATAAAATTGCATATTATTATTTTTCTTTTATTATTGAGATTAAAGGTTTCGAAAATTTGGTCATAAACCTACGATTATATTTAAATTGACATATTAAATTTGATTATTATTAGCTTGACTAGATTACGATGTTGGATTTTTTTTTCTTTAAGTTGCTTCCATGGTTACATAGTTATCTTATTTTAAATTTTAGTGTCGACACTGATAGTTTTGAAAAATCTGTGGATTAAATGATTGTTATGTTCTTCAAGCAGTGCTTCTTCTATATAGTTGAATGGTGATTGAGATCATTCTTGCAGAACGGGAGTCAATTTTACTCCATGTGTTTTTGCACTTAAAGGTTCATCACATTGGCTTATTATTATTACGTTATTGAAATTTAAGCAAGCCCATGTTAATATTGAGGCCAGGATGGGAAATTGTTTCCCTCCTGTGTGATCTTTTGGAATGGTGGTAGATTTGTATGAGGTTTTTTTCTGTCATTTTTTTTTTTTATATAATGCAGTAGAACCTCGTTTATTCGAACTCGTATATTTTATGCATTTTAAGCGTATAATTTATTATTTGTTTACGGATAATTTATTTTACAAAATAGATTAGTTCATCATTCGATGTAAAATGTTCTGTTCTAACGTCACCGTAAAAAAAATATTCATCATTAGTCCAGCGCGTAGTTTTGCGTGTAGATAATAATAGTAATAACAAGGCGTAACTGTCAGTGTTCGTAAAAATACTTTTTTATCCAGACAAGACGCGGTCGCATGGTAGTCGACGTGTCAATTTCAAAACAGTTATAATTCAAATATTTTACATATTTTCTTAAATTTGTATGGACAAATTTTAAAAAAATTTACTGTGACGCCATAACGTACCTATTATTATTCTATCAAATAACCAAGCCTATAACATACAAAACGTGTACCTAAGCCACACAAAATTAGTATTATATAGTTTCTAATTAAATGTTAACGTTTGATGTTTATTATTGTGTTAGTTAATGAGTTATTTGTTTGTTGAATAGAGAAAAATTAATTTATAGATTTTTTGAACCTTTAGAATTTTTTTTAAAGTTGGTTCGGTTTGATATCTATCAAATTTCATAACACAACTATAATATATAGTTACATACGTTTAATTGTAAGCCATTGGTCATGATATTATAATATTACAGCGATAATTCGTATTGACCTACTACATATTCGACCAGCCCGAAAAAAAATTTACGACTCCGCTACAGGTCTTACGACACTGTAAACGTGACTCCGTCGACAACAATTTATTACTCTTAATATGAGTCACATAATAATAGAGCGGCTTAAACTGTAAAAAATCAAATTTTGTTTAGATTTAAACGTTTAGTATAATAGCAAACTATAACATTAAGATTTTTTTGTCAATGGTGTTTAAATAATAAATTTCAGCACTATAGCAAGTAGACAACAAATTCAAATACCTGAAATTATTTTGTCGGATAAACTTTTCTGTTACCTATCTCATATCCGTCAAATTGATGTTTAAAGTCGTATAAAATCGTGAGATATTGTACTTTTATTAAGCATTTATCAACTTTTTGAATATGGTTTAGGAACTCCGTATATTATTCTGATCTTTCGCGGTTAAGTCATATCTACTACAGGCAGATGCTGTCCGTCCACAAAAAGATGAAGACTTACGAACAAATATGGTTTACATATCATGAAATAATAAATGTACTGATATATTGGAAGTAGGTAGTAATAAATTAAAAACACGCAGTTAAATGAGGGTATTTGTGAAGAATAATTGCTTTTAATTACTAAATAATATAATATAATTAGTATAAGTAATAATTAGTATAATTTGTATTGCACGTTCACAAAAAAAAAAAAGATTCAATTTTAAAACGCTTTAACACTTCTAAGAGGACCGTATTTAACATTTTATTACCTCGGTCACTTGTACAATTCAACCCTTATTTTCGAGGTATACCGTGTTAAACAGATAACATTTATAAATATATAAATATAAAACCTTATCACTTGTAATAATATAGTATAATATAGTACGACGAAACGACAATGGTACCATGTAGCTACGTTTTGAAATTAGTTAAATTTTTGAACCGAACATGGCGATTTGAGTTCAGTGTACGATTTAGAGTGAACACCAGACAGTTCCGTAACATAAAAATAAAACTAAGTATATAATTTTGAAGTACCAGGTCGGACCGTAACGCATTTTTCCGTACGTTTCGCCAGTCGCTACGAAAATCATTTTGCAGTTGTACGATTCAGTCATAATTTATGCGCGTGATTTTCACGAAACTCGACACCATACGGTGCCGTCGGTCGGTGATAAATTATATTATTATCGCATGGGTAGAATTAATGAATAAATTTTAATGTGTGTATGTACGTGTATATAGTCGGTATGGTTGTTGTTATAGTTACATCAGTCGTCGTGGATCCCTGGATTTTAGAAAGTCCGAAAACTTACCGTTCCATCAGTATTTCTCTGGAATTATATATTTTTAAAAAAGTTAGTGCCGGTTCGTTTTTTCCTCATACCTTAAACATAGCCAATAAAATGTCCTCGTTAAACGACTTTTTTTGTAAATTGAAAGTTTCAAATAGTTTTAAATTTGTTAACTTTTAAGAAATAGGTAGCGCGTAGTTTGATTTGAATTTTATATAATCTTTATATATTATATTGTATGTATTGTTGTCAAAATATTATCTGTTATTATTTAAACTTTTTTTTTCTCGTATGGTAGTGCAAAGGAATACATTTTATTATATTTTGTACGTAGTTAGTATAGTTGTTATAGTTACATCAGTCATCGTAGATCCCGGGATTTTATGAAGACCAAAAACCTTTTTTATAGTTAGGTATAGACGTATGTTAGGTACTATAAATATACTATGTTGCATCCACATACTCACATATTATATTGGCACGATTAGGTATAAGTATTCACGTTCCATCGGTATTTCTTTGGAAGTAAAAAATTATATTTTTTGAAAAATCTGGTGCCGATTCGTTTTGTCTTCGTGTTTTAAACATAGCCAATAAAATTTCCTCCTCGTTAAACGTCTTTTTTTTCATATAGCCGTGAAAGTTTTAAATTCAATGTTTTGTTAATTTTTAAGAAATAGTGATGTTTAATTCAAACTTTATGTAATCTTCATACATTATATATTGTTGTCAAAATATAATAATTATTTGTATATTTAATATTATGTTGACGCGTCGGCTCTAAATGTTGAAAAATATAAACCATTCTAAAACTGACATATATTATGAAGAAACATTTATTCTGTATATATATTTTAAAACATATTCAAAAATGAATTATGAGTACATAAAAAAAATATTCTATAAAAAACTGATGACAAGTAGGTACAAGCATCAGTGGTATATAAGATCGTAGTCAGGGTACCCAGTGCTATATGGGTGATGCTGGGAAGAGAAGGATTGTGGTCCCTCTTGAGCTGAGTACCAAAAAAAAAAAAAAATAAATAAATATGTATCGATTTAAAATTTTAGTTTTTAAATCAAGTTTTTTTTTAACTAATACAACATACATTTTATTATAATTGTAGAATAGTGGCAGTAGGTATACTAAATATTTATTATTATTAATAAATACACATTAATAGATAATGTATACCTAACATATAATTGACAAAATATTGAATATTTTCGAATTAAGCAATATATGGATTCTCCCCATCTATCACACAAAATGCTCGTAATTTTAAAAATGCTGTTCTTAGACCTGAATTGAATCACTTATGGATCCTATATTGATAAGCAGGACCGGATTTAGCTATGTATGGAGATCACGCCTATATTATTCGATGACTCATATTTTAGTATTTTTTATCTAAAAGTAATTGTTTAGGAATAACCTAACTACAATGATTTATGAAGATGGATGTGTTGGTATATTTTATGTAACTCGTTTTAACAATTAAAAAACGTTTAATGAAGCTATAAAAACTAATTGCCGACCCCTACTATAAGTATTCTGAGAATGATTTGATAATTCTAAAAACCAGAATATTTGAATGAATTCATAGGTAGTTAAAAAAAAGGAGCAAGCAATGAGTCAGGGAAATTACCCTGTATGTTATGCTCATCTACATAATATTAAATTATTTATTATTTTAATGTACAATATTACAATAATATTATTTAAAAGCTACCATCGTATTAAAAATGTATCTTCTTTGAAATTATTATTTTTCTCGAGTATTAAAAAACTCTTTTTAGATATTAAAAAAATGAGTCGTCGTATACGATGATCGATATTTGAATAAAACAACAACTTAACTGCTTGTTATCTTATTAAAATTTCACGCGAATATTAAATTGTACGGAGTATAATCCACTATTCGTGTATTTTTATTTATATTAATTGTTTAAACTAAACCAATATTTAATAATTATAAGGACCATAATATAGGTACAACTGCAGATTTGCATAATTGGAATAACTTTTTTAAAACATTTCGAAATTACATTTATTTTGTATTTCAAAATATATTTGAAAATAATTTATTCTCTATTAAATATTTATTTTTTAAACAACGTATTTGTTTTATTTCACGATTTTTATATTAATATCTGTTTGCACACTACTAAATCAATGGTGTATTGCAGTGACGATGGTATCGTTAAACTTGATTAAATCTAATCGAATTATATACATATATTTTTTTTTTTTTAAACGCATTTCTTTGTTCAAAAAATTATGTTGACGGCACGTTGTAGTTCTTCCCACGGGTCATTTAAAGCAACGATTAAAAACGTTCTTTTATTTTTTAATTCTACTACCTAGCTATTTGTATACATCATTTTGACGAACACCAACTGTGGCTGTATATATATATATATATATATATATATACAGTGCAGTATAATACAATCAATCAACATTTTTCGTTTCGAACGTGCTTTAGCACATCAATCCCATGAATGAATAAAATGTATTTTTTACGAGGATTTAAATCTCTCAAGAATGTCAAACGCCTCGATGTTTAATGAGATTACTCATTATAGTGGTGTTTTATAATATGAACGATTTTATAATAATTTCCCTGTATACATTAAATCAATACAAAACTAAAAATGTTAAGTAAATATTCTTGTACGTGTTAGAAAATCATCATCATCAATACACAGTATAAAATGAAGTCACATTTTTTGTTCGGGATAAACTCCGAAACTACTTATTCAATCGTCGTGCATTTCATTTTTGAATTAAAAAGGACATCACAGAGGAGGTTTTTGGCATAAATTTAGTCGGACGAAGTTAATAAATAATTAGTTATTACTAATTAAAACAAACGCGTGTAAAAATCGTATACCTACATATACGTATTGTGCGGCACGGCGGCCCGAGGGTTTCCAGCTACCTGTAACCCGAAATTTTTGTCTATCAAATTATATTGCGTTTGATGTCGGCGTGTAGACACGAATTGTTCCGAGAAGTTTATCACGCGTGCACATATGCAGACCGAATATTGGTATTAATATCTTTTAACTATGCAAATTTATACCGTTGGACGGAAAATTAACTGAGGAAGGTGTTGTGGCGGTCCCGCCGTCTGGCGTCCCCACTCCGTACGTTACGCCCCGACCGATATCAACCGCACGAGATGATGTTATTTTCAGTCGTCACGTCAAGACAATGTTCCCTTCAACGTGTCACTGTTTGCCGTGTACGTCTCTTTAAACATAGCACGGGGACAAACACTCAACGTTGCTGTAATTGACCCAAGCGTTCAATGTTTTTCTTGCGGGCAACTGTACGTTGCCCTGTCACGTGTGACATTCAAATTTAATTTGTATTATTTTTGCACCCGATCCAGAAAAAGTCGCCAACGTCGTTTACAAAGACGTTTTTCAAATCTTCGAATTATCAAAACACTGTCATAATTTATATCTCTTGTTCTATCCGTAGTCATGCCTACAAAATTTACACAATTTTAGCGCTTCGTAAATTAAATCTATTAAAAAGAAAAAAATTTGCATTAAGCATCAATTTTTCTATTGACACAGGTAATATAATTTTTTTTCAAAATTATGAAGAATCCTCGGTGGCGAAGATAAAATTTTTACGGCTTCATTACCACAGAGAAGTGACTTACAGTAGTCTAAAGTCAAAAATAGTATTCTAACATTGAGAAAATAAATAGCAAATTAATATCTGAGAAATTTTGCAATAGCGAAGCATTGCCGGGTAAGCTAGTAACATAATATGTATAAGAAATTTAAACAGAAATCAACAAAAGGCAACATAAATTAACAGTTAAAAAGGTCGGCAAGTGGGTACTGCTCTGCTGTGTGTCGAGTGGATCACTTTAATGGATGTGTTAAGCTTATAATTCAATGATATAAATCATTGTATACGAAAAAACGTTTCTGAGCGTAGACGGTCTGTCGGCCTACACAACTAAGTGTATTTTAAGATATTATTGGTATTAAAATAATTCGTTAAACTATTAATAATAGAGTAGGTTTAATTAATTTTTGTAGTAAGCATTGTATTAGAAAATGTAATTGAGTGTATAAAATATAATATAGTAAAAAAGTTTCAAATGAATATAAAAAGTAATTGTGCATATATATTTTTTATTATTTTTGATTTGCTATTTTAACAATTTATGAGGAATCTTGTATTAAATTTTCAAGACATTTGACTAAATTAATTTTTTTTATCAATATTTAAAAAAAAAAATAAAAAAAAAAAACCCCAAAATTTCACAAGTTTCCGTGCGAAAACTTTAGTAAATTATTGATCTCAGTAAGTCGAAAACCTCAATAAGTGGAAAAAAATTTGATTTTCCTTGAATTTCGACTTAATGAGTTTCCACTGTATTATACGCCATATTATTTAGGTCCAGGGGTTGCATTTAAAAAAAAAAAATTCGTTTTACGTTATTTACAATCTATAAACGTTCACAATTTTTGCATTATCGTTATTAAGATTTAAAACGTTTTATAATTTTTGGGTTTATTGTTTATCGTTTATCGTTAAAAATAATATCTAATGCGGACCGCGGGGAATGACCCGGATACAAAGTACAATAAATTCTTGGATTGATTGGTAAGACAAGAATAGAAATAGAATAAATATTTCTACGAAACAAATATAACTTTTAAGTAAATACATAGATATTAAATTATTTCGTTTTGCGTTATTTTTCGTTTAATGATATTCTATAAATAACGTTTTGCGTTCTGTTCTGTTAATAATAATATATTATATTGTTGGGAACGTACGTATTACATACGTTATTTTTATATAAGTATTATTATTATATATCGGCTTTACGAATATTCGCGAGCCGTCGCGAATATTCTAGAACCTATTTTCCTAATAAATATGGGTGGACAATAGACGACCGACGACAGTAGCCGGCCGTCCTGACATGCGCACGATTGTTTGTAATGTAGAAAAAT
>JACXSJ010004814.1:0-10824 GCA_014851325.1 Pentalonia nigronervosa | reverse complement strand
TATATTTTAAGAGAATATTATTCTGACCTTTACTTATTACTAGAGTTAGGATGTTGATGACCTAAAAAACACACAAAAATGCTCTAAAAAAAATGCAAAAAAGCCCTAAAAAAAGTGCAAAAATGCTCTAAAAATTTCAAAAAATGACCTTAAAAATGATCTAAAATACTATAATAATACTCGATAAGCGTGTATGATCAGCGTATGTCTGAAAGAGCACTCGTTTCATCAATATAACACTCAAAGAGTAAATCTTATCGGAACGCGATAAAATGATATACATTTTTTACTAATAGTCCAAAATCAAAGTTAGATTTTAATAAATTAAATTTGTTTCCAAACTTGAATGTAACATTTGCCCTAAAATCTATAATTTGTGAAAAATGCCCCACATTTTATAAAAAGTACAAAAAATGCCTTAAAAGAAGAAAAAATGACTTGAAAATGTTGAAAAATGACGTTAAAAAACAAAAAAATGCATTTATAGCTAAAAATGCAAAAAATGCAAAAAAATGCAAAATAAAATTAGAATATTCTGCATCAAGGGAGCATGAAACAAATTTTTAGCTAGGATAGCATTGTACAGAATAAAAGGAAAAAAAATGCAAAAGTCATCAACATCCTAACCATAGTTATTACATATTTTCAGTTATACAAAGATTTGTATTTCTACTGTTTTATATTAACTGATATTTTTTGATACATACATTTAATATAACACCTTTATCTATCAAACTATGTTTTTTGGCAGTCATAACAAAATAATGAGTTTCGTCTTTATAATAAACAATATTTTCTAAATCAATTCCTGTTTCCCGATAAAGATCTTTAAAAAACTTTTGATTAAATATGAAAGCAACTCCAGATATTTCTTCCACTCTCGCTTCAGCTTCAGTGTGTTTGTTTATAAAGTTAGCAGTGATAGCAATTGCTAACCTACCGCGAAATTCTTTTCTTTTAAAACCTAAATAATTAAATACAAAATAATTATGAAAATTAAGTAATAAGCAGTATTACATATTAATATAGCAAAAGGAAATGTCATAAAATTACAGTTTCATTTTGACCAATACATACCTTCTAATGTATTCCGTTTGCCATCAGCACCAATTAGAACATCAAATTCGTACTGAGAAACAGGATGATCTGATGGACTAAAGATAGCTCTCCATCCAATTTCTATTAGATGATAAATAAAAACAATACAAACATCAATAGTTTTCAAAAAAGAATATGATAATATTTGGTTATAAAATAATAAACTTTGGATTATGAGTTTAATAGCGTAATTGGTAAGATTTATGCAACTTCTGGTAACAAAACACATTATTTAAAATGAAATATAATACTCATCTGAACATTGATATTGTTGCAAATATATGCATATATGTATGTAGTATGTATATTATGTTATGTATAATATAAAATTGAAATTAGAATACTATATTAATTAAATTAAAACATACTTTCATCATTATCAGGTGGTGGAGAAAGGGAATCAAAACTAACACCTTCATGAATTTCAACACCCAAGATTAATGAAACTTTTAGCAAAATACATTGAAGTTGTCTAATACCTATGAAAATAATTGAAGTTGTTAGAAACCAAATTTAATAATATGAACCAATATTTATATCTTACTTATATGATCAATAGCACCAGCACAAAATTTACCAAAAAATTTTTTTGCACCGAGCAATTTTAAGTCTTGAATAACAAATGGCCAAAGATGAAGGACATTATTTCTTGAGAGACGATCTCTTTTTTCGACTACAACTACTTTAGCACCTAAAAGCTGAGCTTCGATAGCAGTACGTAATCCACAAGGCCCCGAACCAATTATTAAAACCTAAATAATTTAATTAAATTAGTTAAGAAAAGAATAAAATTTATTCTTTTTTAAATTATTATTTAATAATAATAGAATATAAATTTACCCTAGTATTTATACAAGTTTTCCCGCGATTATAACACTTGTGACTAGCTTTTTTATCAAATTTATTCCATAAAGCTTTTGCTTTCCATGAACATAGCATAGTCTAAAAAATAATTAATTATAATTTTAATAAAAACTATAGATGTAAAGAATACATACATAATTTAATTGTAAATAAAAATAATTAATTAATATTCTAAAATGTAAATTATATAAACAAAAATAATATAATTCACTTACACATTTAAATAAACAATAATAATTTATAAGTCTTAATTTAGTCTTACCTTAAGTTTTGGATAAAATTGAGGAAAATTAGTGGGTTTGATACATAGTATTTCACAAAGATGTCGAAAATGACCAAGAATAGTCTTCATTGTTGAAGCAGTACAAAAACGATCAAAAATTTCTGATGCCAGCGCAGCATCAGCCGATGGAAGAGTTTTACGATAGTGTGACGCCATTATTTAATTTCTAAACAAAAACAGCAGATAAAATAAAAATCGAATAAAATAATAGTAACTTAAATAAATAAGTTCGTTTTATACAATGAAAAAAAAAATTAATTATAAATATATTTAATGTTAGTTATAAAATTGATTATAATACAAGTATAATGTAATTAAATTGTTCTCATATAATAACAACTATCAATTAAAGTTCACTGAAAAATATACCAATTTAAAGACAAAATACTAAAGCAGTTCATGTCAACAAATAAAATGATTTGATTATGTGTTAATAAAAAAAAACATTGACAGAAAGGAGAGTTTGCAACAGTGGCACATTAAGACTCAAGGAATGAATATTAGAAAACGAAAATGTAAAAATTATTTATAAATCGTAATAGCATTAGATCGTGAATTATAAATTAATAGTTTAAATTTTAAAATTTGTGCAAAAATAATGTTAAATATTTTTAAAAACTTTTATTTTTGATTATATATAAAAAAATAACAATTATTTTAAATAAATGTTAACCTTCAAGAAATGAAATAACAGACTACAGAGAATTTACATTTTGAACCCACGGATTTTAATATCGTAGAAAAGTATTAAGAATAAAAATAAACTGTAATTCCAGTTAAATAAAAAAAATATATTCCAACCAATTCATTTTCAAACGAACAAAGGCGTAAATAATAAAACGATTTCAAAATACACAGATTTACTGCATGTTTCAATTACTAATTAAAGTAAAACTACGTCACAACTAATGTACATCTTACTCAATATTTTTAATAGCCTAAATATGTAATCGTAATACATGCCACCTGTCAGACGTCAGTAGTCGACACTATAGAATATAATCAGTAAATAAGTTAAAACAATTTTCTAACAAATTTAGTGAAAAAATGTCTAAACAATTGGAAAATCTATAGAAGAATATATTTTTATATAACTTCATAGTTAATCTACTACTTACAATATGCAGATTGAGAAAAAAATGGAAGTTATGCACACTAAACTTAATTCCAGTAAGTTAAAAATAACATAATGTACAACTCGAGACCCCGTTTAGTTTTACACGTAGGTACAATTTTTACTACCTAAAAAACTGCTCTGGCTTCATAATTTTAGCATCCCCTGCAATTCATCTCTAGTGATTATTAATTTTACAAGTTGCCTATTTTATTTTTAAGATTATAGATAACGCCAAACTAAGACGCGTAAATCTATTATAATTTAATTATAAACTTCCCCCTAACGAACACATCTAAATAGCGGATATTTTTTTGAGAACAAACTATAAAGGTTTTACTGTAATATAAATTCAAAATTGTAGAATAGGTCAAAATAATTTAATCTTTATTTTAAGTCTATGATTTATGTAATAGATCTTAAGCATTTTATATAATTATGTAAAAAGCGATGATATAATCTTATACATTTACACTATACGTAATACGTAAATTAAAATATTAAATGTTTAAAATATCTCAGTAATTAAATCAATCGTTTATATGTACATAATCCAAAAACAGAACTAGAAATACGAGGGCGTACTTATAAATCCCACACGAATAACGATTCAAGAAAAATACGAGCAGCTATTTATTATTTTCTTTATCAACAACACACACACACACACACACACACACACACACACACACACACACACACACACACACACACATATATATATATATTTATGAAACACAAAACACACGTCAAATAAAACTGAATGAGTAGGTATAGCTAAAATAATGACGCCAAGAACCAAATTAGAATATTACAAGCCACGAATAACGACCTAAATCTCATTAATACAATATATGAGTAACTAAACGAAATAATCTATATAAAGTATATATAGATACATCTATTACCTTTTTTAAATTACCCACAATGGCGACAACTATTTTAACTCGATTATACTCACAAAAGGCAAACAAAATATCATCAAAACATAAAAAATTTTAAAATTTTCAAATTTCCAGCGTTTTGAGAGTAATGAGACGAAAATAGTGTCCGGAAAAATGTCATATGGCTTTGTGCCACACGCACAGCAATCAATGGATGCCAAACTATCTAGGACATTACTGATTGTGTTAATTTAACAAGACTAAAATAGGTGTTCGGGTCCTTATATTCGATGAATATTATAGAATATTATTATATTCTATATCCTAGTTATTTTGTATAACCAAAATGTTAAAAGAAATTAGGAATCGACATGATTATTTAAGATCACAAGAATAATAGTATTGAATCTTATTAATAATTATAATAAACAGTTAAAATGCTTAATAATATTATTTAAATTTGAACATCCTTTTTATTTTAAAAATAGTAAAAAACAAATATATCGAATGTTTAAATATAAAACATAGAAAAAACTATAAAAGCACCAAAAGACGATTAAAAAAAAGGTAGACAAGTGGGTCCGCTCTGCTGTTTATATGGTATCGTGTGAATCACATTAATGGATGTTTAAAATTTGAATTTAATGATAAATAATTGCAAATGAAAAACGATTTTGAGTAGTCTTTTTAGAATTTAATGATATATATCATTGTATACGAAAAACAATAATTCTGATAATGAAGACTATCATTCAGCCAATAATACTAAATATATTATATGATATATTTATACTAATATTAAAGTAATTTATTTTACTACTAGTAGTACAATAGGTCCAATAAAGTTTTGCTGAAAATAATGCATTTGAAAATATCATTGTACGTATAAAATATAATAAATAATAATATACAATATATACATTAAATGTTTCAAGTATCACGAATAATATTTTTTGAAATGCATATGTAATTATTTGCTTAAATATCTAATTTCGTCCAATTTTTAAGATATTTGTTTTTATAAATTTTTTTTAGAGTTTTTTGTTCCATTATGAACTACTTATAAAAACATTGTCTTTAATTTTTAAACCTTAGTTATATAGAAGTTAAAGATTTTAAAATTTTTTTATTAATAAATCCCTTGTGATTTTCGTAATTTTGACGAATTTTGTAAAACAAATTTCGAATCAAAAAAAAAAAAAAATTGTGCTTATCTTTCTAATAGTTTAATTCAGCTATAATAACAACATATGTAGAATCTTGTATACAATTTTCAAGCTATTAGACTGGGTAAACATTTTTTTATCGACAATAGTTAAAAAAAAATAAAAAATTCTCATGCTTATAAATAATTCAAAAAAAGTCAAAATATCATTAAATATTATCATTTATAAAAAATGCTAATATAAACAATTGCTAAAAATGTGTTGTTTTTGAGTTACACCATAAAAACTATATTGATTTTATCGCAAACTGGTTTGGTGTGAAAATTACAGTTTTTCATTTCCTCCTCCCCCACGATTATTAAGAAAAATAGTAGGAATATACTTGGTATTAAATATAGACGCTTTAAGTGTCAAGAAGACCCAATTCGCTACCAAAAACCACCCTCAAAGTTAAAACTGGAAGCATTTTTACTGCTATAAAAGGTAATGAAAGACGCAAAAACAATAATTTAAAAAAAAATCGGCAAGTGAGTACCGCTCTGCTGTACAGCAGTATCGAGTAGGTCACTTTCATGGATGTGTTAAATTTGTATTCAATGATTATATATCATTGTATAAGAAAAACGATTCTAAGCGAAGACGGTCAGTCGCCCTACATAACTCAGTGTACCTATTTTAAGATATTATTGCTATTAAAATAATTCATTTTATAACTATTAATAATGCAGTATGTTGAATTCACTTTTGCAGAAAACGTTGTATTTGAAAAATTAATGAAGTGTATAAAATATAATAATATAATTCAAAAATTTCAAGAACCCTAGAAAAAATATTTTTAAATTATAACGAAATAAATAATATTGTTATTTTTCATTTAAATATCTAATTTTAGTTGCGATTTGCAGCTTGTCCGTTACACACGTATATTGTTGCTCCTCTTAATTGCTGTGATCCCGTTATTATTTCGTGTTCGAATGCGACAAGCTTACTACGTAAAAATTCAAAATCGACAAGCTTATAATATATAACTATAAAAATGCAAGTACGCTCAACGCGTGTCCTTTTCAAAATGTAAAAAAAAATATTTGTGTGTTAAAACCAATCAATTACCAATTATACAACAACAATATTCGTCGGGTATCGTTGCAACGTGCGTAACGACCTTACCCTCAAGATAATATGTCGCAGCCTCCTAATATATCACCAAAACAGAAAAATAAAAAAAAATAATAATAATCCACTATCTACTCATTCAAATGCAACTAATGATCTTGAAAACGTTATCGAAAATATGGACTACGATCCGAATAATTGGACCAAAATCCAATCATTAAAGGACGGCAAACGAAATCACTCAAGCTCTTCCGAACAAAACTCTCCACGAACACCGGTGAATAAAAATAAAGTTTTTTTTTACTGCAAATCGTTATGAAATATTATCACAAAACGATCATGAGACTATGCTCCCAACGATTGATACAACTAATACTAATATTAAAAAACCTGAGGCATCCCTAAATGTTGAACCTAAGATCGCTCTACCCCCACTAATATTCTTAAGACTACACGTTACTACACGTTACTTTTACTGATCTGTGCACTAAACTCATTGGGATAATTGGTGTCGACAATTTCCACTGCAAAGCTCTGGCAGACCGCCTCAAAATTATGACAACAAATCCAAATTCATACAGAACTCTGGTCCGCTTCTTATGAGAAGTAAAAGCTAAATTTCACACATACCAGCTTAAAGAAGACAAGCCAACGCGAGTTGTCATTCGCAATCTTCACTCAACTACTCCGCCAGAATTAATCAAATCCGAACTTGAACAACGTCTTTTTGAAGTCAGGCAAGTCTCAGCCGTCCTACACAAATAAATAAAAATCCAGTACCTCTATTCTTTGTGGACCTTGAACCAACCAGCCAATCCAACGACATCTTCCAACTCACGTTACTTCTCTATACAAAAATTAAGGTAGGGAAACCTTATAAGCCTAAAACTATTAGTCAATGCACTAATTTCCAAATATATAGGCACACTAAATCGTACTGTGCCTATCCCCAGCTCGTTGCGTTCGCTGTGGTGGTCATCATTTATCAGCTGACTGTCCGAACACCCATCCGATGCCCCAACCAAGTGCGCTCTCTGCTCTGGCGTTTACCCATCAAATTACAAAGGATGCTCAATCTATAAGGATCTACAGTGAAGAAAAAATCCAAAATCAAGTAATCACTTATCTAATAATTTTAGCTCTAAAAATACTCATGTACAAGATACCACACAGTGAAAGCCTCCACAACGCATCCTTTAGAGGTGACTCCTACCTACATCCAAGTTACTTCCAATTCTCATTCCAATCATACGGTACCTACACCTGCTTCAGACATAAACCAAATAATGTCAACCTTCATTGATCAGTTTAAACAATTAATTAATCCTTTAATCGCCCTACTAACCAAAGTAGTCACAAAACTTCTTGATTAAAAATAATGTCTTCTCCTACAAGCAACTCACTTCTGATTCTCCAATTTATTGCTAACGGCCTCAAAAATCACCAAAATTAATTACAAGTAGTACTACAGGAAAAACGTATCAATATTGCTCTAATATCAGAAACGCACTTTACTGAATATTCCCATATTCTCATAACTGGGTATAATCTCCTAAAATCAAACCATCTAGATAATACTGCGCATGGAGGTGCTGCAATTTATATCAAAGCCTCCCTGGTACACTAAACCCTTCCTAACTTCTGTCAACCAACTTTACAGTCTTGTGCCATATTAATGCACCTCAATAATGTACCGACCACAATATCTGCAATATATTCTCCACCACGACATAATATGAACTTTCAAAATTATGTTGATTACTTCAGCAGAATTAGCCATAACTTTATTATAGACGGTGACTACAACGCCAAACATCACAGCTGGGGCTGCTGCACAAATAACCCTAGAGGTAAGGTACTTCACAATTTTATAATTCAAAAAGGCTTCAAGGTTCTTACTCCTCTTAGACCAACCTATTGGGCAACCTCACTTCGCAAAAAACCCGATATACTTGACATTTTCGTTTCCAACACACCCAGCAATATTTACTCCACGACTAGTAATCTACTCGAGCCTTACTTGGATCATTCAGCTGTTCTTCTAACTGTTAGTGCAGCTCCTCCAAAGCTTTACCACTCGTCTACTGATAAGCAAAAATTCCATGACTTAGTTAATCAAAACATTAACCTTAAAATTAGTCTTAAAATCACCCAAGAAATCGATGATGCCGTTAATAATTTTACGAATTTTATTCAAACTGCAGCATGGGATATGGGATGCTAGCACTACACACAGGCAGCATGTAAACAACTCCCCTTCAATTCCCGAAGATATTCGTATACTAATAGCAAACAAACGCAGAGCAAGGGCCCTATATCAACGATATCACCTCCCGTCCCTCAAGCGTAACTTTAACAGCCTGGCAAACTCTCTAAAAAAACACTTTCTAGTCACAAAAATCAAACTCAAGATGAATTTGATCAAAATTTGAAGTTTAAATGCTTATAAAAAAAAACATGCCTATGTATTTTTATTATTTTTGATTTACTATTTTAACAACTTATGAAGAATCATGTATTCATTTTTCAAAAAATTTGACTCAACAAAATTGTTTTATCGATATTTAAAGAAAAAAATTTCGAAAAAACCAAAAATTTCTTAGGCCTACAATTAGCTCAAAAATTATCAAAATATTATTAAATTTTTTTTAGTGTATAGAAAATGATAATCTAAACATTTGGTGAAATTCCTACGGTTATTCCTTTTTGAATTACATCAAAATAAGAAAATCAGTTCCAGAGAAAACGGGTGAATATCCAATATCTAATTTAAAACCCTCATTAAAAATTACTTTGACTCTCCGGTAAATTTTTTTTTCGAAAGGTAGAAAAACCTTTAGAGATCTTTGTACTGAGTTTTCAAATCTTAGATTTCAATAGAAAAATTTTTATGAATTACTTAATCAAAAAAACTGTAATATTTCGTGATTTTTACATATTTTCTCGAAATTTCAATTTTAGATGCTTATAAAAAACTATTAGAGACTTATACTCAACTTTTTTTTTAATTTTTACTTGCAACATCTTATGAAGAACCTTGTATTAAATTTTCAAGTTTTTTGACCGATTAAAAAAATTTTTATTGATAATAATAAAAATAACCTGAAAATTTATTATGTATATAAATAGCACAAAAACAGTCAAAATATTTTGAAAATTTTATGGCGTATAGAAAATGCTGATATAAACATTCGATGAAAATTTCATATAACTACCGTGATTACTTTTGGTGTTACATCAAAAAACAAAATCGATTAACAAAAATAGGCTTCGCGTAAAAATTCTCGTTTTCCCCTTAATTTTGTTGTTTATCTTGACGCATTTGAAAACTATGGGGAATTTTTAACTTTTGACCCCCCAAAGTACCAACTAGATTACTTCCCTACAGGAAAAAATGCTGATGCAGAAAATTAGAACACTTACTGCGCTTAAACGTAATGACAGACACAAAAAAGAAAAAACCCACATCATTGTAGAATCAATACATTCATCACTCGGCTCAGAATCTAAATTTAACTTTATTCCTTGTCTAATATTCATAATACCTAATCAGTTAGTGTCAGCTGTCAATAAAAACTATTTTAGTACAACTAAAACTTAACAGGTACTTTTTAAATTTAGTTGTAATAAATAAGTATCCACAGTTGTTCTTTATATTTTTATAATTTAATTACTTTTATATAATACCTATATAGAATTTCTGATGTAAGGAAATTGTATATATGTAGTAGCTCATCAGTCTTCGAAGTAGGTGATTATACAGTATTTTTATGCCATTTTCTTAATTCACTATTCAAATAAAGAAGCATAACATTTAAATTTTGAGTAATTTCATTAAATGTTTAAGTTTTTTAATTAGTATACTTTTCATTTTATCTTATTGTAAATTGTAAAAACATTTCAATTTAAATATATACACTACGCTTAGATCACAGTATACTTCACACTCTTGATTATCGCTATATTAGCTAAATAACCTATAACTTAATAACCTACATCAAATAAATTGGTAACATAATTAATAATAAATATAAACAAAACAAAGTTAAAAAGTTTCCACTGAAAATCAAATAATAGATTCATGCATTATATGCCTTTTTAGATTTTAATGTACACTGTACAACAATGTATTTAGATGTGTGCCAATAACAACTAAATAAAAATACAGACATTGCTTATTTGAAAACAAATTATTATTTATTGTGTAAACCAAATTTTCATCACAATAAAATATAATTTTTACAAAATATAACCTAGAGAATAACTAAACCCGACAAAGAATACTTAAGAGGATGTTATATC
>JACXSJ010004813.1:0-10827 GCA_014851325.1 Pentalonia nigronervosa | reverse complement strand
AAGAAAAATGAGTTTCCTAATATAAATGTTTTATTAAAAATTTTATGCACCATACCCATTACCACCGCAACCGTAGAAAGGAGTTTTTCAACACTTGGTAGATTAAAGACATACTTAAGAAACCAACAAGGAAATGTTCGCCTCACTGGACTTGCACTAATGACAATTCATAGAAAAATCAATTTAAACATAGATGAAATTGTAAATATTTTTATTAAGAAAAATAGAAAAATGATTTTTACATAATATTTGTTTGGATATTTATAATTTTTACGGTAAGAGGTAAGACTATACCAACCTGTTCACTCCTATATCACAAATTATATTTAGTAATTAATGTATGTAAAATGTAATATAAAAATTAGCCCATAGAGAAAATAATTCCTATATACGCCACTGATTCACACAATTATAATATGACTTTCCATCAGATCAGTGGCTTGTATAATGTTATATAGGTATATAGTAGTTATTTCGTTGTAATTTAAAAATATTATTATTCGGCACTTGAAACTTTTTAAGTATGTTATTATATATTATAAAACACAGTATACACAATGCAATTTTCAAATTTAATGTTTTTGTTAATAATTAATTTAATCAACTGCTTTACCAATATTAAATCAAATTACTTTAATAGCAATAATATCATAAAATATATCTAGTAATGTAGGCTGACAGACCGTCTTCGCTCAGAATAGTTTTTCGTATAATACAATATTTTTTTATCATTGAATTTAAATATAGTCTTACATTTGAACATGGCATTAATTTTAGTGATCCATTAGATACATACTACAGCAGATGATGTACTCACTTTCCAATTTTTTTTTTCATTAGTGTATTAAAAAATATTTTAAAATATTATTTTAGTGAATTAAATTAATAATGTATTTGAATTCATTTTGAATATTTTATGCAAAATACTAGATTGATAACTTGTAAGTTATAACTATATTCCTATTTAGAAAATTGTTTGAAATATACTATCTTTATTTTTGTTACAAATAATATGTATATTATATTGATAATATATAGGTACAATGTACCGTCTTTTTCTTTTTATATAACATTATGTAACAATGTTTGAGTTGTATGGATTACTTTTTACACTCCGCAAATTGTAATAATAATTAAATAATATGATTAATTTCGTTAAATTTTCATTTAATAGATATTATGTACTTATTTTATTAAACTATTGTACGTAAAGTACTATGGTCATCTATAAGTTATAACGTATGTATAAGACGCAGCACATTTACTAAAAAAATCTTCTTAATAATAATGAATTTATTATTTTATATGTATTTTAAAAAGTAATTAGGTTAGAAATATAAATCAAGTCATGTTATATAACAGTTTGTATTCTTTATGTATTGGTTAAAATATTCAAGCAAATAGGAGCTTTAATTAATAAATAGGTTGCTACTTGTGAGCTAGGAGTGAGCGCGTCGCGTACTAGTGCATTAGAAATATATTGGCGACAATTTACGCAACGATCAACTGCACTGAGACAAAAAGTTCTTAATGACCGTTCGTGAAATAATAATGCACTTTCTCGTGATTACGACGCGCGAACCCCGTCGCGTAGACTATGGGTGTGGTTACGGCCTGCCGCGACGGCGGCATACGGCTCACAACGCCGTATATCTCTTGAGCGTTATATACGTTTTACTTTTAACAAAACGGCCTCTTAATAATATTTTATTATTATAACATATTATTGTTTTATAATATTTTAGTTGTTAAAATTTGCCTTAAAATTTGAATTATTTATATTAGTAAAGAATATATTACAAACTGTATTCAGTTCTGTTTTTATATTAGAATTTACACTTATTGGTTCTTCAACCAAATTTTGTACCTAATTAAATAATATCATTTAATATTAATAACATAACATTTTTATAGCATGTTTTGTATTGTAAAATTTTAATAAAGATTGTAACAATATTATAAATACTATATGTTACTTGACATCTTTGTATATTATATATAAATTCTACATTATGTACAATCAACTACTGATCGATACAATAATATTAATACACACGCATAATTGTAAGGCTTATTGCCAACATACACCATGTATAATATAGTTAGTTCGGCAGACACCACCGACAGGAGCGAACTCACCGATACCTACACATAGCAGCCATCTTAAAGAACAGTAAAGTACTTTTTAATATATAATAATTATTCTAGATATAAAAACCAAACGTGTCTTTTATTGATTAACACCTCATTCAGAAGTGCTCTAACCCCCAGCTACGGAAAACTTATTCATAAGGAATAGAAATCCTTTCCTGGATAACTAATATCGTAACAAGGTTCCCCGACCACATTGCAAGATCTTATTTAAAATAACTACCTGTTGAGTTGGAATAGCATCACTATTTAATTTCCTTTTACATTTGGGCGAATAGTTCAACATTTACTCAATCAATGGTTTTTTAAAATCACTTTTTATAAAGTGTAATGAACAAATAAGGGCTTTTAAAAATAAATAATATAAATTAATAAGTTAACGAATAATACTCATATTGACATAATATGTTGTGCTTAAAAATTATTGTAATACATTGTAAATATATAGTACCGTTGTTGATATTTTGTTTTTATCGGCTGGTTGCTGAAAAAACTATCTATTTTGCTTGTAAATCAGGGGACATCAAAAACCTATGGTACCTTATGTCAACATTTGTTGTGTTTTTATGGTTATTGCAGTCAAACACAGCACAATAATAAGACATTAATTATTTTTAATTAAAAATGATAATCACTTAGGAAAAAAAACAGATGGATCAATGAATTAATTATAAAACAACGTGTTCTCAAATCCTTGTTTATTTCAATCAAATTTAAATATGTTTATTTACAGCATAGGCATATATCTATTTAGTCATGGTTATACATTGTTATCAAATAAATAAGTTTTATTTTTAGATTATTTACAAATTTGAATAATCTACAATAAGAATTTTTTTTTATTTATTTAAACTTTATAAAATATAATTAGTTTTGACAATTACAATTAAAAAGACAATTATAAAATACAAAAAACAATACAATTACAAATACAATGGACATAGAACAATATAAAAAAAAAAATTAAATTAAAAAGCCTGAATGGTTAAAAAAAGATAAAATGTTTATTATAATGTTTTTTTGATTGTTTGAGAGAATACTTATAAAATCAAAAGGGATATTGGAGGAATACAAAACACATAATAGGTGGTCACGATGCGTAGAAAGGCTGGGATAGATGAAGAGTAGATGGTTAATGTCACAGACCATAGGATCATTGTGTAGTGTGCAGTGAGGGGAATCGTTCAGTGACAGTTTAAAGGAATGAGAAGGAAGACGTGTATTACCAAACCGGAGACGGGAGAACGAAGTTATGCATTTACGAGAAAGATCGAAGTTATGGAATCATGATAAAGTTGGTATGGATAGAGATATCTTTCTGTACCAGGTGGCGAAGTGAGGAGGGAGTGAACTCCAGTGACTAAGCCAAAGATTAGATATGCAATTACGAAGAAAGGGGATAAAATCAGACCATGGAATTTTAGTACTTGAAGGGCATGTGAGGAAAGCAGAGAATTTAGCTAGCTTGTCAGCGAATTCGTTTCCCGCAATTCCAGTGTGGCCTGGTACCCAAATAAATTGAATGTCTGAGCCAGAGTCCGTGAAGGAAAATAAAATATGTCTAATGGTAACTACAAGAGGAGAGAGATGTGATTTGAAAACATTAGAGGAGAAGGCTTGAAGACAGGACAGAGAGTCAGTGGCGATGAGGTATTTATTTGGAGTTAAGGATGAGATTGTGTTGAGTGCTTCAATTATAGCGAAGCATTGTATTGGATGGGCTGTTTAGCAAAGTCTATGACTATATGAGTAAATTGGTTGTAAGCTTCTATTGGGCTCAGAGTGTTATCAAAATGCTTAATGTTGAGGTTAATTAAGTCGGAAAATAAGTTTCAATCAGCACTATTAAGATTGAATTCCTGGGGAGCAGATGAAGAAGATACGTCATTTGGAGTGGGATTTCTAGGAATGAAGGTGGTGGTGTTGTCGTTTGTAGAAAGTGAGATTAGTATAGGGAAGTGGTCACTACCATTTAGATCAGCCAGGGTCGATCAGGAAGAGGACCACATTAAGTTAGGAGAACAGAAAGAAATATCTATAGAAGAATTGGGGCAGTTGGGCCTACCAAGGTGGGTGGGGGTACCGGTGTTAAGAATACTGAGACCTAAAGGGGTTGATGGAATTGTAAATCATGTTTCCTCGTTTGGATGGAAGGATGAACCCCACGTGGGATGATGGGCGTTAAAATCGCCTACGATGAAACAGTTGTTGCTGGATAGTTGAAATAAGGAATCTCACAGTGCTGAGGGAATAATAGAATCATTGGGGATGTAGCATGACCAGAAAGAAATGATGGGGAGATTTTTAAGGTTCAATACCAATAATATCTATTTTATGATTGGAAAAAGATTGTTTGAGGGTTGCATTAATAGCAATTTAGCGGACATTTAAAGAGACATGTGTTGCAATTGCAGAGCCGCCAAAATTGTCAGGACGATGGGATCTAAAAAAATTGAAATATAATATATTGGAATATAAAATTTTTTGGTAGGGAGAAGCCAGGTCTCGGATAATAATGCTATGGAGCATTTTGAGCCAGACAGGAGATATTGAATGGAGGGAAATCGGGTTGGAAGGCTACGGACATTCCATTGTAAAATATTAAGTCCATAGGATTCTTTTATGAATTAAAATATGGTTGTTAAAATGTACGAAAGGAAATGGGATAAATTGGCATTGAGAATGGTTAGGGGAGAGATATAGTAGGGAAACCGGGTATAGCTAAGAGAGCGAGAAGAGAAGATTCAATTAAATTTTAAAGAGAACTAGCTGTTTGAGAATTGAGAGGAGCGTTAATTAATGATTGTGTTAAATTGGTTGAAAGGGTATTTACCTAAATGAGGTCATTATTTTGGTTTGAAAGTTCAGTTACCGAATGGCTATTTTGGACATATTCCAAAAATGAGCCATTGGGAAGGGAAAAGTTCTTTTGGGAGGGAAGTTTAAAATGTTTAACAGCCCGGAGAGGGGAATGGAGTCTTGAAGTACTCGGAGAGTAGGACTGCGCGTAGTTGGATTCGGTGACAATGGGTGTGTAGTGATGATTGGATTGTGGGGGAGGGGGATTTATATTATTGGAAGAAACCATAGGCTGTTTGTTAACAATATTAGAATAACTAAAAACTGAAGAGACCTAATTTTGTTTTTTAAAGTTGATGGCATCGCGGAATGAAATATTTTCGGTGGCCATGATTTTTTTGATGTCCCGTTGGAAATCCCATTCTTGACATTTGCGGTCGGTGGCGAGATGAGGGAGATGACAGAAGAGGCAGCGAGGATCTGTGGCTTATACGGACGGGCACTGGTCGATGGAGTGCTTGTTTTCACCACAATGGCTACATCTTGGATTGCTACGACAAAATTTTTGGGCGTGTCCAAACCGTAGGCATTTGTTGTACTGGAGAGGCGAGCGAATGCTTGGCGAGACGTCGAAAAGTACGTTGAAGATTGAAAAAAATTTTGAAATTTTGGCGGAGAGAAACTTTATTTCCACAATGCGGGTTGGTGTGAGATTACCGTCTCTGTGGACTGCGATACGTTTGAATCCAATAATGGGTACAACACATTTTGCATCTTCCAAAAAATCCTCCTCAGAGAGAGAAGTATCCAATTTAACTACACCGTACGAGAAGATTAGAGTTGAGGGTATATAGGCCGACAAATTGTGTTCGGCTAGGAGAGGCGAATCGAGGCAAATATTGGCGTGAAGAATCAAGTCGAATGTTACTTTGATTTTTCGGTGGCTATTCGGTTTGATATTATTAATTCCATAAAAGTTTGTGCCAAGTAATTTGGCCCATTTTAACGGGTGCCAAAGGGAAATATTTGTATCGGTTAACTCTATGATAATAACCGGAGTACCGTCGAAATTAGGCTCAAAGTGTTTGAGGTGTTGATCAGTAATATGTTTTGTTAGTGTGGCAGCGGGTAATGTAGAGTGATACGAGAAAGTGTTTGTAATAATTTGATCGGGTTTCGGCGAAGAGCTAATAACGACGTTAAGGTCCTTTCACACACGTCCGATCCGGGTCCGTTCCGATTTTTAATATTCAACATACAGACGATCGATCCGATCCGATTCGTTGTTTCACTGTTTATCAGTTATATAATTTCAGTGGCAATCAGTACTCACTCTGAAATCATAGGGAACAGATGTAATTGAGTTTTATAAATTTGACAAACATTTCAGTACAAGGTGGAAATGCAACATGAGAAGCTTTTGATATCAGAGAAACAAACATTTTTTTAATTCCCCATGTGGTTCTATTCCATAGCAAAATAATGTTTAATACTTATCAACTTATAAAATACTTATAATATTTTATACATATTCCTTTACCTAATGTTTAATGTTTATCTAAATTCTTTGTTATGTATAAAAATTTGTACTTATATTATGTTAAAATAATTATATTATTAATTATTAAATCTCAATTATTAAATAAAATGAAGTTATATTAAATAAGTTAAACTGTTTTTCCTTAAAACTTAATATATATATATAATATTACCTGCACTCAAATATATTATCTTACCTGTTTGATGCAATTCATCTGCAATGTCTTTCCATACCTTTTCTTTCCATGTACTGTGACTATAATTTGGACTACTTAAGTCATATAGCCCGACATGAAGTTTGACGAGCTCAATTAATTTTTCGCTGTCCATTATGACAGATAGATCCTCTGATGAGTGGAATGAAAATGATAAAAACATAACAGTTGCATATCGTAAACATAAAATGCGATGGGACGCTTGTTCAGATATGTCCGATCCGGTACCGTTCCGTGCCCAAACTTGTCCGAGCTCGGAAAGCTCGGAACGGACGTGTGTGAATACATCCATTTAAAAACAAGAAGTTCATATTTTTGAATAAACGGATGCCATGACGGAACGGACACGGATCGGACATGTGTGATCTTTATCCATAGTACCATTATCGTCGAGAATGTCGCACGTAGCCATGGCATTATCATATGTGAATTTATTTTCGTTGTTTATATTAAGAACAGGATGATTAGTAATGATATGTTGTAAATTCGGTGAGACTTGATCGTTGAGCGAGCTTGAAGAGTTATGTTTCTTTTTGTATGTGACAAGCTTAAAATTGGGGTCAATGTGATGAGAAGAAGCAAGAGCAGATTTGATTTTGTTTTGCCCCGGTTTTTGCCCGAGAAGGTAGCCGTTGCCGCTAGCAGGCAACGGCATAATTAGAATGCTTAAATAGAATACGATAAAAGAACGCGACTTAAATGTGGTTAACTAGCGATAAAACGACCGTTAACGACGAGAGGTAGGACGCGACTGATTAAGAATTTAAGATCTATGTATTAATAAAAAATATGATATTAATAACTAACTATTAACATAAAATTAAAGTATTGAACCGTACAAAGATTGTGTGACACAAATTGTTATGTATTAGAACTTGGCATTTGGAAATCACATAAATATGTATTTTTTTATTTATAATATCACTTATGAATATTATTATTAAATATACAATCGTGGCTTATTTGAAATCGGCGGGAACGTAACGTTAGCTGGAGTAAATTGAGTATTGATAGTGTATTTTGGTTATCTTGCTGACTTGCCTGTCTATTTAACCATACTACTAATCAAATAACTACGAGACTTGATTATTTGTGGCTATCATTTCGAAAACCGCCACTAATTCATCCGGAACGATAGACCAAATGTACGGTCATGAACCATTCATATGATTAAAAAACTTAACTTCGATGTGGACCGTATAACTATTTTCTTTTATCTTATAATAAAATATTATTACATAGTGGGCGGAAGTACTTAATGCATGGACTCCGTGCCACGGAGATAGAGGTCGAGTTACGATTTGATTTTAGCAGTACAGGTGACAATGGTTAGCGATGCAAGTCCTCTCTACCTGTCTACCTACAAAGCACGTCAACCCATTATCGGTAAATAGTAATGAATTATATAATATCAAATTTACGAGTTATAACCATAACAACAAAAGATAATATAAATCTAATACATAGTAAACAAACTGAGTCAATAGCTTTAAATAAATTAAAAAAATAGTTTGGGAAAAATATTTTGAAATGTGTAATATTTATTGATTCTATAAATCCCTGAATTCATGCTAGTACAGATGAAATAATTTTTAATAATACTAGTATGGTAAAAAGCGTTCTAGAAATAAAATTTCCAATTTCGTGTAAAAATTACTCATTCTAGAAAAAAGTAAACCAAACATAAAGTATATTCAATAAATAAAAAAGGAAACCAGAATTTAAAAAAAATCTATATACATCACACAATACCAAATATTAATATATTGTACTGACTTAAACTCTTTTGTGTTATTTATTTGCAAAAATATTAATCCCATTTCCACAATCAACGAAGAAGATGAAAATTTTATTGACTTATTGTTAAAGAGAATAATATATTATTATTTTTATTTTTATTTATCAGAATTGGTATAGTAAATTAAAACATTTACCAGTACAAATAATTTTTTTTTGTTTAATTACTATAATTTTATTAGTTTTGCTTTATAAGTAATATATTTTAAAAGTCTCATAATATAAGTAAGTTGATAAAATTTCTTATAAATTTATTATCAATCAATATTTATTAAGCTTGATAAATTAATCTAAAGCTTAAAGCAACTATTAGGTACTAATTGAAAAATATCTTGTTAACAGTTTAATTTTTTTTATTTATAGCTTAAAAATGTGCTTAATATTTTTATTGGATATAAACAAGTAATTATTGGTTTCATCGTTTTTTTAAACTAAATATATTAGTTATATAATAGAAATTACATTTGCTATTTATAGGTATATAAAATATGTTTATAATTTAAAATGTACTATAAAGCCATACTTTATTAAAGGACCATAACACTCAAAAAAATAAGTCTATTTTAAAATATAATATTAAGTGAAATAAAAACAAAGATACCATTAAAATATATTTACAACTATTATTTAGCCTGCGGCAGTCATTTGAAAAATACGCAGAACGTCATAATTTCGCCGCCGCCGATTACTCTGTATACGATTTTACGGGAGTAATACGACTTTCGCTGTTTAATCTCTTATAAGTCGGCTACTTAATTTATTGATATAGATCTTTATAATAATTTAAAGTTCACAAATTTTTCTTTTATTGCATGTATTTTACAATAATAAGTTCATTATATGATTCAATTAAAAATTAAACAAACATTTATTTATACGACTGTAGACTATTTTAGAACAGTTGTCCACCGTATTATTATATTTTACAAAACAATATTTATTAAAAACTTGTTTTCTATTTATTTTAGGTACATAGGTAGCAATATTTTTTATTTATATTATAATAATAACCAATAGGTTTTTTTAAATAATACAATACAATTAAGTATTCAGGTTTACAGGTAACAATTTATTTATTAGGTATATCTATAATATTTTTTTCCATAATATTCATAAATATATATACCTATATATCTAGTTTGTTCAATATAGTTTTATGAATTTAGAGTTACCAACCTTTACCAAGTTTGGACCACGAATTTACCCAGTGAGTAAATTGTTTATAACAGATGAATCTCCATGTTTTGTTATCCAGTATACGTAAGTTGTTACGTTTCTTTCGATTTTTAGTCTTAACGATCATTTGCTGCCATGTAAAATTTCTTCATCCAATATAATTTTAGAAAATGATTTATTTAATGTAATGCATTTTTTATCTAGACAAAGTTTTTGTAAATTTTCAAATTCAATACAACAAACGCACTCGCGATCAGTACTTCAACACTTCTCACATAAACACCATTCGTTCACTGGTTTTATAGATCTGTTTTCGATACACAAATTTGTATTTAAAATTTCGTTAGCGAAATGCATAGGATTGAAATTATTGTCAATGTCGTTGATTGCTGGCTCAAAACTATATGGTTGTAATGCCATGTCACAAATTAGTTTGATAGCACTAACAAAACTTTAATAATATTACCTAGAGTAAAAAAATATACAGGTTGTATGCCTGTACTGTGCTTGTGCTTGTGACGACTGGCGACTGACAAGCGACTGCTTGTCCTACTGATAGCTAATAATAATAATACCTACTGATGTAAATACAATACACATAAAGTAATGTTATTAACAAATCATTCGTCTAAAAATAATTTTCAAACATATTTTATTGTACATATATTCACACTAATAAACCACCACAATAATATTATTCATATATTGAATACGAACGGCGTACATATGTAAAGAAATGAACGAATCTAATAATACAAAAATATTGCTAAGAAAGTTTATCATTCGTTTATAAATAAACTGTTTAATAATTTTACAATAAAATAATATTAAATTAAAAATTTAGTTCTAAAGCTTCAAATTATTAAGAGGGTCTAAATCAATAAATTTATTATTAGCCGAGTTATACGCGTTAAAACAGCAAGACTTGTAATATTCCCTTAAAAGCGTGTACAGAGTAAACATCGGCAGCAAAATTATGACATCATGCCCATTTTTCAAATACCCATAACTCGCTAAATATATGACGCTAACAATTTTTAGTGGTGCCAATAGTATTTTATTATTTAGTTATATTTCACAAAAATATAAAAAAAAATTTTATTTTCGTTGTGTAGTCCTTTAACAAATGATCTTATTTTATTATTATATC
>JACXSJ010004812.1:0-10836 GCA_014851325.1 Pentalonia nigronervosa | reverse complement strand
ACAATGATTAATCGAGAACGAAAATTATTTTTTTCATGCCACGCGACAATCATCAGCTGTCTCGCGCCGCGCGACGATCGTCCGCGCTGCGCCGTGGGATCGTATAGACGCGCGTGCAAGAGCGCGCGTGACTTGTCGCGGTATACAGACGAATTATCGCGCCGCGCGCCGCGCCACGGGCCGTGGGATCCCGGCTTTAGCGTATTAAAAGAGCCCAAAATATTCCTTTGTCTCACAATAGGATGTACCCAGAATCTTCGATTTGAAATCCGTTGCTGTTGACGATACTTGCGATACCAGTATATTACTATAAATGTATTCCAATCCATCTTCATGCGTCTTGATGCACATACGATACGAATGCAACTGAAAACCGAGTACGGTGTAGGGTTGAGTACGGTGTACGGTTAAATTAATATATTAATTTTATTAATATATAATAATTAATTAATTTAATTAATATATTAATATTGATTTTTTTTAAATTAATTATTGATGACATAATTGTTGAAAAAATTGTCAAAGAAACTAATAACTATGCTCAACAAAATATCGGCTGCATACAAATTGCGTCCCGCGGCAAAAATTCCTTCCGAATTGCGTTCCGGGTTTTTTTGGAGATTATACTAATTGCGTTCCGGGTTTTTTTGGTGGTCATACTAATTGCGTCCCGAATTTTTTTTTAACTTTTATAGGTACCAATTGAGTCTTGTATATTATAAAAACTAAACAATATTTCCCTTCCCATTTTTATACAGACTTAGGACTGTCTGTAGTAATAGTTACTACTACAAGTAGGTTAAAAATATTGTTTTTGCTTAATATATTATTTTTGCTTTTGTATTTTGTCAGAAAATTGTAACTGTATAAAAAATATTATCGTTATTTGTGAAAAATATATTGGTTTTTTTGTAATGTTAATTTTATAAAAATATTATAGTACCGGTAAAAATTTAAAAGATAACTTTTTTATGAATTCAAACCTACTAATTTTTTTGATTGAAAATCTGCCATTGTTTGTTTTAAAAATTGTTCTTTATTAATTATTGAGGTTGTGCGGTTGTTTAAGTGAATACTACGTTGTTTTATATAAATATCAGTTTGTAACCTCTTCATAGTATCGATAAATTGAAAAATATTTGGATGTGCATTATAAAACATCGCGTTGAGCTAAGAATGAAAAGCTTCACAACTATTTGTAGTTCTCATAGTAGTAGCCGAGTATTCTGCCCATAATGAAGGCGGGAAACTAGATTCTGGTAGTATATATGTTTCTAATATATAATCAGTAAATATATCAATTTTTTCATCTAACGGTTTAATAGATATTAAATCGTCTGTGAAACAGTTGATCACATCGTCAGGATGAAGAAATGGTAATCCAAAAAAATATTTCAAGTATTTACTTGAATCGCTGTCAATTTTATATTCAGAACTTAAGCCAATTGATTGTATTTTCCTATACCAGCTTTGGCCCAAATGAAATCGGCATCCCTTCAGAGTTATTGAAGGCCAAACTGATAAAATAGCCAAATTTATTGCTTTTTCAAAATCTGCAAACACTCTTTTTAGAGAAAATATAATATTGATTTTATTACATTCAGACAAAATGTGGAAAAATGCCTTTTCGTAGGTTTTTAATTCCTTATCTGGGAGTAGAAAAAATAATAGTGGTATATAATCACCATTTTGTAAACCATGAACTGTGAAGATTTGAGTAAAAAGGCTTGGGCAACTTTTGAAAGTTCCGTCAACAAAAATTGTATCAACATTGCTTAAAATCATTAAGTTACTTGTACAAGAAAATAATAGGATATTCGATTCCTTATCATTTACCAACAAAAAATTTTCACCACGATTGGTTAATAAGAAATCGCTCATATTGTCTAATGAAGTTTGCAATTCCTCTAAATTTTTTGGTAATTTGGGCAAAATAGATGATCGTGCATAATGCATATTTTTTCTGATCAATTGTAAATCATATGTAGTTAAAGTATCTACATCATGTGTAAGTAATTCGCGATTAATGATTTTACTTGGTTTTTCACAAATATCGTCGATAGCTTTTCGTTTTAATTTATTACTCACGATTTGACGGTTCAATATTTCGTTTTCTTCATCATGACTATGATCAATAACTTTTTTGACTACTTCATTATCCGAGTTCAAATGAATATAATTGTACAAGTTTTTTTACAACAACACCACCGTTCTAACCTATTTTTTTTTAAGTACTTGTGGAAGCGAAATTTGTACACACCAATTACAAATAAATCCCTTTGTTTTTCGCTAAACATAGTTTTAATTTCACTCGCCATAGTTATTGTTAAAAGTTAAAAACTTGGTTTCAAAAAAGTAACACGTGTGAATAAGTGAACCGTTTACACTGCACTGCGACAATAATTGTGTTTGTCTACAGAAAGTAACTCACTATAAAATTATCAAAGTATTAACGTAATCGTTTTTATTAAATCTATAATAAATTGATAATAACCAATAATTTTGACTTTGAAGATATCACAGGTAATGGGGACGCAATTCAGACGTGCTCAAGAAAAACCCGGGACGCAATTAGTATTATACCTTTTTATACGGGACGCAATTCGTAAGCAGTGAAAATATCAACTCAACTTCTTTATTAAAATATAGCCGATTATCTAAATGGACTCCTACAAGTATTGAGGAAATACATAATTGGCTAGGACTTGTTATAGCAATGGGCTTAGTGGAAATGAGAGAAATTGAAATGTATTGGAGTAACACAACATTATTTTCAACTGCATTTCGTAAAATAATAAGCAGGAATCGTTTTCAATTACTAACATCAATAATTCATTATTCAAATAATGAAACAGCTGACAAAAACAATCGTTTATATAAACTAGGTACTATAACATATGATGTAATGATTAATTCTAATAATTGCATGACTCCTTCAGAGGTGATGTGTATTGATGAATCTGTTATACCAGCGGTTCCCAAACTGTGCGCCGCGGCGCCCTGGTGCGCCGCGTCACCGTAGAAATTTACCTGGTCTAAAAATAAATTTTAACTCGATGACGGCGGCGAGGGTAATGCGACAAAACCGATTACAATAATATCGGTAGAGAAAAATAATTTTTATGTCTCCGACATCACAAAATTGATAAACTGTTTATCGTTATCGGTTCTGTCGCATTATCCTCACCACCATTAATTTCATTATGAGACGTGTTTGATAAAATTTGTTTTTGGATTAGTATGACCGCCAGTCTCGCGTAGTGTGTTGCTCTTTCGAGTCTATTGTGTTCGTCGTCTTTATATAGAAATTTTGTTAATTTTGTGACTTTTTTTAAATCATGGATCGATTTTTATTGAACAGTCATAAACGTTGTAAAGAGGAGGAAAGTATACCCTCAACCATAACAGCCCTACTGTAAAAAAACGAAAATATCGGAAGTATGATGTTAGTTACTTGGAATTTGATTTTACTTCGACAGAAGTGAATGGTGAAGAAAGACTATTATGTGTATTGTGTATGACAGTTTTAGCATCAGAATGCATGTTGCCGAGTAAATTGAAGCGTCATTTGGAAACGAATCATAAGTATGCGGTTGGAAAATCTCGCGATTACTTTGATAGAAAGAGGAAAGAACTAAAACAGGAAAAAAGTACATTTTTTAAGAATGCATCAATACCAAACAATGCATTGATAGCCTCTTATAAAGTTGCTTTTAGAATCGCAAAATGTAAGAAACCTCATACAATTGCAGAAGAGCTTATCCTACCAGCTGCTTTAGATATGGTAAACATTATGATTGGCGAATCGGCTGGGAAATTACTTTCAAAAGTGCCGTTGTCTAATAATACAATTAGTCGCCGAATTCACCATATGGTAGATAATCTCAATGATCAGTTGATAGAAAAACTTAAAGAAAAGGCATTTGGGTTGCAGCTGGATGAGGCTACGGATATTAATAAGGATGCTCATTTGATACGCTACATAAGGTTCATAGATAATGATGACATGATAGAAGACTTACTCTTTTGTAAAAATATTACAGCTGGTGCCAAGGCTCAGGACTTATTCGAGATTCTTGATAATTTTATGTCTGAAAATAGTGTAGATTGGACTAAGTGTGTTGGTGTCTGTACTATTGGCGCTCGTTCTATGTCTGGCTGCTATGGAGAATTACAGGCGCTTATTCAAAACAAAGCTCCTGATGCACTGTGGGCTCATTGTATTATTTCATAGAGAAGCACTTGCATCAAAATATCTGAGTCCTGAACTGAACCAAGTCTTAGAATGTGTAGTGAATGTGGTCAATTATATTAAGACTCGTCCACTGAAATCGAGATTTTGCAAAAAACTATGTGAAGATATGGGAGCTGAACACACAAGTTTGCTGTACTATAGCAGCGCACGATGGTTGTCGCACGGTAATATGATATTACGTACGTTTGAACTACGAGAGGAAATTTATGTATTTATTAAAGAAGAAGGACATAAACATGCCAGTGAATTTTTCAATAAAGAATTTTTAATAAAATTGGCATATTTGTGTGACATTTTTGATAAACTGAATGCACTGAATACCTCTTTGTAAAGAAAAAATATGCACCTTTTGAAGTCAATAGAAAAAATTTCAGTTTTTATTAAAAAACTCAAATTACGCAGAAGAAAAATGAATGAAGGCACGAGAAGGATTCTTTTTTAACTTTGCAGCAGTTTTCGACCTCTAATGGAGTTGAAATCTCTCAAGATATAAAGTCTATTTTTGTAGATCACCTATCACAACTTGTCATTTGGTTTGAAAAATACTTTCAAAATGAAAATATAGATAAATTTTCTTGGATTCAAGATCCATTCAACTCCACTGCTCCATCTGAGTTTACTTCTACCGAAGAAGAGAGTTTTATCGAGTTGTCTTGCGACAATAGTTTGGAGACTAAATTTAGCAGTATGAATTTAACCAAATTTTGGATTTCTATAAAAGATGAATATTCTCTTTTAAGTGATAAGGCTCAACGTATTTTAAGTCCGTTTTCGACATCTTATTTGTGTGAAGCTGGGTTTTCGGTGGTTGCTGTAATAAAAAGCAAGTATCGAACCAAAATCAATGTTGAAAAAGAAATGAGAGTAGCTGTGTCTTGTTTGATTTCAAAATTTGAAAAAATGTGCAGTGATATGCAAGCACATCCATCCCATTAATTTTATATCTATTTCGACCTCTAAATATAAATGTAAATCTTTAAAAATAATTAAAATGTGTAAAAAGTATATAACTAAAATTAAATAAATATTCTTGTATTATAATTAAAAAATTATCTGGTTTTTATTTGTTTTTTATTCATTTTTTATGATTAGTCATATTATGTCTTGGGAAGAGCGCCTTGAGAAAAGTTTAGTTCAAAAAGGGCGCCGTGAGCTAAAAAAGTTTGGGAACCGCTGTGTTACACCATTCACTGGAAGATTACTTTTTAAGCAATTCAATAAAAATAAACGTCATAAGTATGGAATAAAATTATTTAAGCTCTGCATACCTCCGAATTATACAATTTGCATTAAAGTATATGCTGGTAAAGAAGCTGCACCTGATGGAAGTGTTGGTACAAATATTGTGTTGGAACTAGCTGAACCTTTTTTAAATTTTGGTAGAACTATGATTGTTGATAACTGGTACACAAGTATAGAACTTGCTGAGAAACTTGGAGAACATAACACATACCTTATTGGAACATTAAGAAGTAACAGAAGATCAAACCCAAAAGAAATAGTTAAAAGTAAGTTAAAAAAAGGTGAAGTGTGTACTATACGCAGCTATACCAATGTTATGGTTTTAAAATGGAGAGACAAGAGGGAGCTTCTCAAGTGCAATACTAAGACTACTAATACAATGGTTGATGTAAGAAATCGTAAGGTTGCACAAAAACCAGTTACAGTAATTGAATATAACAAAGGAAAAGCTTCAATTGATCTTGCAGATCAGAAAGAATCATACGGAAATCCTTTGTGTAGGTCTTTAAAATGGTATCGAAAAGTTTTAGTAGACATACTTTTAAATGTCAGTGTAGTCAATGCTTCATACATCTTCAATAGTGTCACTAAAAGTAAAATGTCAATAACACATTTTCGTTATTGTTTAGTAGAAAGTTTAATAAAAAAAAATGAAATTGTACACAGTCCACTGGCTGAAAAACATGAATTAGTCCCAGTGAATCGAGGTAGATGTTATAAATGTTACATCAAGACATCAGCTGATAAAGGTAGAAAATTTGCTCAGTCTCATTCTTTAAAAGTTAAACAAAGTGCATTCTCTGTAACAAGTACTTATGCCTGAGTTGTTTTAACGATACACACCGTTGTGCTTTAAAATAATTATTTTTATTAATATTTTATAATTTCGTTATGTGATATTATTTCATTCAAAGACTGTAATGAAAACCATTTTTTTTAAATATTACTAACAATTTTCTTTTATTGTAAAATATTTTATTATGAAAAAGTTGATATTTTTTTTTTATATATTGTTTTTTATGGTCTAAGTAAAAATAATAATTCAATTAATTGTTATGATTCATTACATTATTTATAAAATATATGTGTAAATTTACTAATGTGATAATTACAAATATAAAGACTGTATTGAAAAATTGTCTTTTTAGATGAATACCTAATCAGGTTAATTCTTAATTATATAGAATATACAGAAAAATTAATTTTATACAGCTATATTTATTTACATTTATGATAACAAATGGTTCTATATAAAAAGAATATTTTTGAGATCTGTAATGGAATCTCAGTGAGAGGGTTATTTTCATAACGATCAAATAATCAATCCCCAGTGCCATGAGACACAATATGAGATCTCACGTCCTAAAAATCCAAAACTCTGTCTAAACTCTTTTATTTGATGTCACTAAAATAACTGTAAAATTTCAATATCAAATAATAAAGTAAAGTACCATATAATTTTTGAAAAGTTTGCTCTAAAAACTTGTGGCAGCAACGTAAAATTTTGTGAGACCCCAAATCGGGTCTCATGGCAGCCAAGTTGTTACTTATATTTTCATTATTTACACACCAATCTAATGAGATACTATGCTTGTGAATAAGGGCCAAATCATTTTGTGTTTCAAAAACGAATGCTTTAAAAGCATTCAACCATTGTGAAATTGCAATTATATCGTGTGCTGAACTAATCATCTCAAAAACATAACACTGGAACTTCTAGGTAACGGGACATTTACAACTATAACATTGTACAGAACTCTTTTGGTGTTTTTGTCAAATTTCCTGACCAATGTACCCGTTACGTCCAAATAACCAGTTACTGGTTTTTGACTTTTAATCATTTTTTTTTAGTATGTCCAACTGTTTTTTACTATAGCAGTGCACAGACGGTATATCGACATGCTGTACAAAGGTGTTTTCTTTATCGTCACACATCAATAGAACATCGTGAAAATCATCTTTATCATAGTCATCGGCATTCAAGTCCCCTTTTTCTGACATCATCTGATTTAATACCTTGTAAATTGCCACAATTCAACTGAGTGGATGATTCCATGTTGACAGTGTTTGACCTGAAGCAAAACGCTTTAGTTTTTTCAGCACTCCTTTGTTTAAGTCTCGCCTAGACTAAGAGTTTGGCCATAAACTGGATGATAATCAATTTCTGATTGTGACCAATATAAACGCATAGCAGAGAGTTTATGAATACCCATAAGTAAACTGATACTAATAAACTTTTTCAATTCGTATATGTGAATATTTTTCCAACTACTTAAATTTGAGCGTTTCTTTACACCTTGAGATTTTAAAATGTTTGCTTTCAAATTTACCCAAGTCACTATATTATTCATAATACTATCATCAAAAAATAAAGAAAAATAATCATGAGGATTATTACTTGATAAAGTGCATTGCAATCCAGAATTACCAGTAAAATAAAATAACTTAGGGATAGTATTTATATCTGAATTCCAATCATTATATGTAATTTCAACATCTATATCCGAATCTTCAATAATTTCATCACTATTATTGTTATCTGAATCTTGTTGGACATACTCATTAGAACTATAATCATCGTCAAACGAATCTGAACTAGACAAGTCAAGCAGATCTGAGATTTCATTAGTATTCATCGCAAAAAAAGAAACTGTAATACGATCTTTTAAAAAAATTCTATTTTTTTTAAATATGTATTCATGTACCTAATATAATAATGTGTTATATTATAATATCAAAGTTCGGAATTGATTACCAACGTTATCAGACGTGTAAGCAAATGTTCGTACGATCGAGAAATCCCGGGTAACAGCTTGCATTTAATAATTTTGTGAATTAAATAAAACGCGATCTAGTGGAGCTATTCAAAAACCAATGATACCGAATCAAGGGGTAGCCCAAGGTGGATATATAAGGCTGATTTACACGATGCCAGTCGGCGTACCAGTCGAAGTCGCCAGTTACTGAATGCCAGCGGCTGGCAACGTCTAAACATAATCTGCCAGCAACTGGAGAAAACCAGTGGACACTGGCATGCCACTAAAACAAATTATTTTGTTTTACTAGCAGGACAGCTTCCCCCCTCCACTACATCACCACAACGACAACAGCAAGCACTGGCATTGTGTAAACCAGTGGTCGGCAACCTTTTTACCTACACGGGCCATAATTTGTTACAGTTTTTTATGGAGGGCCGCATACAAAATTAAAATATTAAAAAATATAATTTTAACATAGGTATAATACTAATATATTTACAGATAGCAACAAACATATTACGAGTTTAACATTGCGGTTGTTTAAAAATAAATCAAATTTAGAAACTTTTTCTTTCAGTTTGAACATTAAATTTGTTCCTAAATCTTCGGTACGTCTAACAAAGGTCCTAGCTGAGAGACTGATGTCTTCAAATTGTTTTTTTTCTCAGGGCATATTTCATTTACAACGGCTAACATACATTTTTTTATAAATTCGGAGTCGTTGAATAGACGATTACACTTTGCTATCATTTCAGCAACTACGAAACTAGCTCGTACTCCTGATTCGTTTTGATTATGTTGTAATTTAAAACTATTTTGTTGATTATTTAATGAACTTTTAAAATTATTTATTTTAATCTGTCTAAGATCACCAGTGAGAGTGTCAAATTTTAATTTATGCTCTGTTTCACAGTGACGTTTAACATTATACTCTTTTACAGATAAAATGGTTTTTTGGCAAATTAAACATAACAGTTTACCTTTATTTTCGATAAAAAAATATAAATCCGTCCATGATTCGTTGAATGTACGATGTTCATCACTAATTTTACGTTTTTTTGACATTGAATTGATAGGTTATTATAAAACAGTTGAGATTTAAACCACGTTGGAATGTTTCGAAACGAACTGCACTAAGGTCATAAACAGATACGTATTTGTCGTAATCGACGATATATACGTTATATACGATTAGATTACGTTCTCGATCATAGCTTATCTCTCATTGTTGTACAATAGTCATAATTAAATATTATTTATAACAATTTAAGCTACAAAATTAAAATTTTAAACACCATGAATTATATTTGGAGGGCCGCAGCAAAAAGTTCCGAGGGCCGCGGGTTGCCGGTGCCTGCTATAACTAATTGTAGTAGTGTTAAATAAATTGTATATAAGAGGACCGATTTCACTCAAAGGAGTTATTCTGTTTTTCGAGTTCTCTCAGACAGTTTTCATATTGTTATTGTTTTAGTTTGATGTATATTACCTAGCAGTAAAAATGTTTAAGTGTAGTAATTGTGATAATTTTTTTAACACAAAGACAAATATGTTAAGACATGCAAAGTCTTACAACCAAATACAATTTCAATGTGCTCACTGTAAAAAAGATTTCAATCATTGAGACAATCTCGTAGATCACATAAAAAAAACATGGCATGTATTTTTATTTATTATTATAATAAAAACGAAGAACACAAATTAATAACTATTGATATCGAGTAATAAAATATATGATTAAATAATATTATTTGTATAACTTATTTATTAATAGTATCAATTGAAATATTTTATTAATAGGGTGATTATTTTCTATAATCTAGACGAATAGTGAAACATCTTTCTGTACTAAGTTATTTATTAAAAACTATATGAATATAAAATTATATAGTGAAAATAGTAAATATCACTTCTAATAAATTATTTACTAATAATTGAATATTATTACATAGTGACATACCTCTTATACTACATTATTATTATTATTTTTTTTTCAATAGGTTTTATTAAATATAGTACAGAGTATAATTTAGCTATGGGTATTGTAAACAAACAACCATCTTTAGATAAATATTAATTATATTATATTATATAGAGAGTTATAAAAAACGTTTTATATTATTATTAATAATAGGTTCAAGCAGCATACCACATACGTCGAAAGTGATTAACCAACCCACACCACAGGACTCTTATCAGTCATAGTTCTGCGGGCAAATGAGAAAATAAAAATGCATAACATAGTAAAATTAGGTTTAAGAAAACTCGTATGGGGCTAAGGGCAAGTTGTACCGTTCTGTGTTTAAACATTGATTAGCTAATCGGCAATCAAATGTTAATCCTCGATTATAATCGGGAGTGTTGTACAGTAGATAATTAAATTAAAATCAGTTAACCGACGTATTACACGGTATTTTCGTTTATTTTGATTACGGTTGGTAAACAGTTTTAGGATATTGGTTTTTATCACAAATTTTATCAAATGTTATTTGTTTATTTATAGAAATTATTTTATCCAATTAATTATTTGCACATCATTAATTGTTTTGTTTTAAAATTGTTTGAAATATATTTACTTTT
>JACXSJ010004811.1:0-11061 GCA_014851325.1 Pentalonia nigronervosa | reverse complement strand
GACACTGGCACCCGCAGGCAAATTTGTTTTAAAAAACAGAAAACAATTTTAAAAAAATTTGAAATGAATAGAAGAAAAAATTAGACTGCAGTCTAATTTCCAGATTTTTTAAAATGATTAATTAAACAAAATAATACATTTTTACTAGTTATTTATTATTAATAGGCATCCCAATTGTAAAACTATTTAATGAATTTAGAAGGATTTTAATTTTTATGAGATTTAAAGAATAAAAAAAAAATACATAATTCTGCAACAAATGCATAATAGGTAAATTAAAAATTTCACAAGTTAATTAAATTCAAAAAAAAAATTGAAGGGGGACACTGGCGCCCGCAGGCAAATTTGTTTTAAAAAACAGAAAAAAATTTTAAAAAAATTTGAAATGTATAGAAGAAAAAATTAGACTGCCGTCTAATTTCCAGATTTTTTAAAATGATTAATTAAACAAAATAATAAATTTTTACAAGATATTTAATATTTATGGGCATCCCAATAGTAAAACTATTTAATGAATTTAGTAGGATTTTAATTTTTATGAGATTTAAAGAATGAAAAAAATACATAAGTCTCCAGACAAATGCATATTAGGTAATTAAAAAAATTTCACAAGTCAATTAAATTCAAAAAAAAAATTGAAGGGGGACACTGGCGCCCGCAGGCAAATATATTTTAAGCAACAAAAAAAATTAAAAAAAATGTTAAAGTCATAATAGTAAAAATTAGAATGCAGTCTAATTTCCAGATTTATTAAAATGATTAATTAAACAAAATAATAAATTTTTACTTGTTATTTATTATTAATAGGCATCCCAATTGTAAAACTATTTAAAGAAATTATTAGGATTTAAATTTTTTAGAGATTTAAAGAATGAAAAAAAAATACATAATTCTGCAGACAATTGCATAATAAGTAATGAAAAATTTCACAAGTTAATTAAATTCAAAAAAAAATTGAAGGGGGACACTGGCACCCGCAGGCAAATTTGTTTTAAACAACGGAAAAAAATTTTAAAAAAATTTAAAAGGTATGGAAGATAAAATTAGACGCTGGTCTAAAACCAAAAAAAAAAAAAAAAAGAATTGACCATTTTTTAATAAAATTATTAACTAAATCTTAATATTATAAAAATAAAATATACAAAAATGTCATACTTAATAAATTTTATTATTATCCTTATACTTTTGAACGCTATACCGACTTTAAAACCCGTGTTTAAAATGTCGATAATTAGTTTTGATGGCTTGGCTATCTTAATATTGTTCAGAAGTAATAGTCTAATATCTCACCCACCTGCCCTGTCTATATAAATACTAGTCAATATTTATCTATACCCATCCAGCTACTCCACAGCTACCCAGCCACCCAGAAAATCATTAATTACTCATAGGTTGCTGCCCCAAAGACAAAAATAACTGCTACAGTATCTGATCCCCATACGTCTGATATTCCCTTGTTAATATTTAAATATTTTCTTTCATTGTTATGTTTACAATACCGAATACCTCAGTAAGATAAGATCATTGTAAAGCTCACGACCAGTGATGATATTCCACTACCATCACAATATAGCTTCAACGTAGCTTTATAGGTTTGACATTAACCTTGACCTATAGTCTCTTGGATAAAAAGAGTCTTGAGTTGGCATTGCCGATCTCTTGAATTTTGTGTCTTTCTATCAAATCGAACTAGTTGATTGTCAGCACGGTTTCTTTGACGCTATTGATCGCTGCGCCACAGCGTCGAGCCGCACAACTGCTCACGGACCCGCACAGTCGTCGGCCTGAACGACTTTATGGCTGTCCCATAGCAGAACAGTCGTTGCAGCTCTTCGTTGCGGCTGGATGCGACGATCAATCGCGTCTTTATACTCTATTCAGAATATAAATGCCCAAATTCACGCATGAATACTGTTAACTGGCCGCCAGTAGTTATCTTTTTCTTATTGTAATGTGTTATACTATGAGCAAATGCTCTATTATATTTGTGTATAGTATTTTTTAACCTTACCAAAGATAACTTTCAGCGGTTTAGTAATATGTATTCATGCGCGTATTTGTGCATTTTTATCCTAAATGGAGTATATGAAACCGTACTTAATGTTAGGTACAACTTGAAGATATGATTGGATGTAAACATTAAAAATATTATGTATCTACTTACGATGCATTCATCTGTTGTCTCCGACTTACAAGTGGCAAGTGCTTAGCGCTTTCAACAGGTTTCATTATAGTCTAATCATTAGAATCTATTATTATTATTATTTTTGTTTATGATTGATTTTTTTATACTCCGTTGGGCACGTTTGGTCATTTTTAGATCATTCCATAAACCACAGAATATGATAGGTGTTTCCTTTAATTCAGAACTAATTAATATCATCTGTTAAAGAAAAACTGCCGACCGTAAATTTGCTATGTTTCGCACTTGTACTCGTAAGACAACACTCGAACACTTGGAGACAAAACAATAAGCAGGTTAAACGTAGTCTTAAAATCAAAATAACTCTTTTGTATAATATTTTTTTTTTTTTTTTATTTTGTTTAATTAGCTTTTATTTATGAATAAATATTATAAATTATTTTTCTTTTAGCTTCATATATTTAGTAAAAAATAGTAGGGAAATTTGAAGACTGAACAGATTTATGGTGATACAACATTGGTTATGTTAGGTTTTATATGTTATTATTATAATTATTTTATTACTATAATTCATATATTTCATAAATTAATATGGTTAGGTTTTTAATTTAATAAACTAATTTGGGTATTTTGAGATTTTACAAAACGAAAGATAATATTTAAAACGGACTCAAAATCTAATAAACAAATAAACTCAAATAAAATTAAAATTTTAACTTTTACGTCCAATTTAATTATAGTTGTTTAAATCTTCAGACACTTGTAATAATTTTATTAGGTGGACCCAATTCTGATATGTTTTTTGTTATTTATATTGTTCAATATTCTGTGATATGTCCAGTATCAATCCTATAGTCTATAATATCTCATCTTACATACTTATTGTCAATTATTACTCTTGAAATGTTGTATCATGAACTAAAATGTCTTAAACAATGTACGATTTTACTCTTATTATTTGAATTTATTTTAAAAAAATATGTTATTTTTTCTTATTGGTACCTATATTAGTATTTTGTGGAGAAAGCTTACTGACATAAGACTCCAACAGTCAATTAACACCAAACACGTGGAATGTTTCAGTAAGAGCTTTAGTTGCCCGTGATAATCATATATGTATAATCATGAACCTCATAGGGGCCGTCGTTCCTGTGGACACGATCGGACAATTACCAAAATAAAGGCAGTCGCAGATACAACTATCAGTATAAAGTATAAATGCAATAAATAACAATTTTTAGGGCACCACATATGGAGCCTTCACTGTCGGTCCTGTGGACTCGAGCGGACAATTACCGCGAAAATAGTATGTACATACTAGTACATTATTAATATATACTTACAAATAGTATTTCAACTACGCCAGAAGTAAATTAATTTTTATATCTTACAGAAACCTTAACATAATTTTTATATAAGTAAAAGAGTACTAGTACATCTATTATACATCTTAAAAGTTTAAATATGTTTTTTTTTTTTTTTTTATTTAGATAATAATAACAATATGTGTGTCACATGAAATATTACCGGCTGGATCACCCCAAAAAATACTTTTAGACATCAATGTGTCTAAATATCTACATGACACAAATAAAACTATTTGAAAATTGAAATTGATAACCGACCTAGGATAACCAATTAATTGTTGACATTTAATTTTTATTAAAAATGTGATGCCTTAGAAAATAATTATAAATTGTCTTTAAAAGTTTTCTCAATGTACACTTTCATTATATTTATATATATTAATTAGGGTGGCCTTTATTTTTGAACTCACGAGTTTTTGATTTCTCACCCGTTCATTTTGTTCATTACTATAAAAAAGTAATGTTTGTTAAATTTGGTCATGATTACCCACCCCCTACGGGTGCCCCAGAGGGGTTGAAGAATTGCGAAATATGGTTGATTTATCATTTTTTGTGTAAATTCGAAAACCATTGCACTTATCGTAAAAATATATTTGACTTAAATCATAGATATTTATATTGTTAATAAATTAAAATTTTATACAATTCTTTATAAATTTATTATTTTTCAAAAAATATGAAAAAATACCAAATATTTAATTTATTTAAAAATTGATTATTTGCGGTTATTTAAATTTATTAGAATAACGGTTGATGATAGAACAAAATATCCAGTATAAAAATAATGAAAAATTTTATTTCCTAAAAAAAGTCAATCAGTGTAAATTGCATTGGAATTACTGTTCTATTGGCACTGTTAAGTTAAAATAAAAATATTAAAAGTATATAAAATTGATCTATCTATAATAACTAATATGTTATCACAATACTTTAATTTACAATCACGTTTTTGAGAGAATAATACATTTCGTACGATTAGAATGTTGATAATATAATTTTATAACTGATGATTATTTAAGTATAGGTAAACGGTAAACAAAACTTTCGAATATTGTATTGAAATCGGCAATCGGTAATAATAATTATATCGATAATGAAACTATACATAGACAGTAGAGACAAGACACTCAATGTATTTGACAGTTTGACACAAACCATTGACATCTAATCTCTACATATGTATTAAACACATTTTTAATTCTTTAAAAATCAATTTTGTACAATAAATGAAATATTTGGTATTTATTTTGAAAAATAATAGATTTTTAAGAAATTTAATAAATATTTATTATTCAATATATAAATATATATAATATAAGTTCTATATAAGTTTTATCGATAAGTGCAATACTTTTTTGATAAAACTCAAAGAACGACAAAAAAAATCATAATTTTCAATTATTTAGCCCCCTTGGGAAACTCGAAGGGGTTGAGTAACCATGGCTAAATTTTACCTAAATTACTTACTTATACTAATGAACAAAATTAGGGAGTGAGAAATTAAAAATATTAATATTTTTTTTAAATTATTAATTCATATTCTTTTGTTGTTTTATATTTTGTTATAACTAGGAACCTGAATTATAAGCACTAATAATGTATGAAATATACATGCAGTTTTGCGCTTAGTGTCATTGAAATATGCACTCAATATATGTCAATACAATATCAATTAGCGATGTTAAAAAAAAAATAAATAAATAAATATTTAACTATTTTTTTTTAACGAATTAGTAGAAATGTACAAATGCATATAATTCTGGGTCCTAGTTATAACAATAATTAAATATCTAATATTCATTTCAAAAATTAATATTTAGTTAAGTTTACTTCACCAATATGCCTCACTGTACACCCGGTCTCCGTTGTAGATAAATTATTAATACTTATACTTTAACATCCAATCATACCTACCTACCTACCTAACTTTTGACAATCAACCGCATACTCGATTTGATGACACCTAATTCAATACTTAAACCGACAATGCCAACTCGGTTTTTGACTCTTTTTATCCTCACCTATAAGTCAAGGTTGCAAACCTACTAAACCATAATATCGGCCAAAAGGTCAATTGAGCTTTGCAATTCTAGATCCTTTCCTACGTATTCGATATAGTTAACCTAACTTTTCTTCTTCACACTTCTTCACCCTTACTCTCACAACTACATTTGACCTATACATCCATAAGTTCCGCAATCTGTCTGTCCACTTTTTCTTTCGTCATTCCATCCCACCTTTTCTCCCTAAATTTACTTTCACAACTACACTCGCACTGTGTTTTCTTTTAGTATACACGCTCCAATCCTCGAACCAATACAACCTGCAGTAGCGTGGCGAACACGAAATTGTTCAAAGACTAGTATTATGTGTCACCCACCCAATATAAATTTAATATAAATGATTACCCATTACTATTTGGCCATTTCCCATTCACCCACTACCCCTTTGAAACTCAGTGCCGGATACCCGCTTCGCCAAGCCACCGACCTAACCTTACATATTTTTGTATCTTTCCCTTTCATACGCCAAACATTCCGAAATCCTCTAGACCTCTTTCCTTAACTATCATCACACATTCTATTCTCCTTCATTTATCTCACTATCTCGTACAGGTCATCGTACCTGATGATCGGAGAAAATATTTAAATATTACCTAGTGAATATCGGACCTGATTAATTTCCTAATTTTTATCATGACATAATTGATAGCCGGTATAGCGTTATACCTATAGTTATAATCGATATGTTCGATCCCCTGATCGATTAATAATATCAAAAAGAAACTTAACTGCGGTAAGAAAAAAAATTTAAATCCCACACGCCTGCCTAACATAAGTAGCACTAGTGGTGCTTATATTACGATAAATTTTGTTTACATACCTTCTAACCAAACGATCCGCGATGTCGTGTCCGAATAAGAATAAACTATGTATTGCTTTGTCTCTGATACATTTTAACGATAACACCATCCACTTTATTCCAATTTGGGGACATCGGTTGTCGAATAACATCTCTGAAATAACACGCAGCCATTAAAATGTTTAACGATTTATGCGTTAAAGGTATGACAGATATTATGGCTAAAATAGTGTTAATATTTATTTCATTGCAATTCGCTGAATGTATATTCCCAATAAATATTAATAATAAATTGTTTTACACCAAAAACCTTGAAAACGTAAATCGTGCATAATGTGTAATCATGAGTTTCTATACACACAATGTAATTATCAAATTGTTTAACTAATTTTAAACTATTATTGCCACGATTCTATTTATCTACACTATTATACGATATATTAATGTTGAGTTATAAATGAATAATAATATTATATTATAAAATGCCGCTTATGATAGTATGTTATACACCTATAAGCAGGGTCGGTTTAAAGGGAGTGGATGGGGACGGCATACATTTAGGAAAAAATTATATTAGATGAAATTAATGTAAAATACAATTTTTCTTTATAAAGAGAGCATTAAATTTTCAAATACATGATATAAAAATAAGTTTTATTTTTAAATTACTAACAAAATAATTTTGGATTTTCTTTATTTTTGACGAATTGTTTAAATATTTTAACTGTAGGCGCTCATAAAAAGCTATTGTGAATTGAAGCTCTTAATTTTTTTTAAATCTACATTAATAATAATTTATAAGAGACCTTCTATAAGATTTCGAATTTTTGAAAAAAATGTTTAGTCACCTCTGTAGGAACTATGTTATTAATAAAAAGAAATAATATTGAACTGGGAGTACATAATTTCTAATAACGGCCCTGCCTATACGTTTTGATGACAATTTATAAGGTAACCGCTAATATAAAAATATTGAATTTAAAATAAAATTATAACAGAAATGTTCAACATTGATCGATTGAAAAATAATAAAATTATTTCTATGCTCAAAAATACAAAAATATTTATTCTTGTTTTTATGAGACACAAGAACTTCCACGGGTGTATATTACTCTATTCATTTAGGTATATTATATTATTATTCTACGACCTGGACGCGGTGAAACGACGACGACGTTTGTCTTGCTCGCATGAATGAATTTTGCTGAAAAGAATGCGAAAACAATTTTATGTAAATGTCGATTATTCCGATGAAACTTGTGTAGTACTCACACCGCCGACGTGCAAGAAACTGCTCTGAAATGAAAACATTGTGATTTATAAAAAATAAAACCGAACTCAATCGTTTTCTGTACATTGAAATTTTAGAATCGTTAATGCCGTCTACGTCCGTTGCAACGTTTGCCGATTGACATAGATGATAAATTTTATATTTTTATGTCAATATGAAAAATACACAGATGTAATATATTATTACAACTATCGATATTTGACATCATCATGTTATTTGAACGAATCGAAAAATCGAAAAAAAAATGTTATTAATTACCTACTATGGAATAAATGGTATAACTGCTATTGCCTATTAGAAATATAATTATAACATGCTTAGGTATACAATTAACATGTCAAATTTACCGTACCAGAAATACCAGCAGTTTGTAAGATTTCAAGTCAAACATTTACTCCGATATTGCTGATCATGATAGTAATAACTACTATTATTCAGTATATACATTTTTTTTAAAATCATATTATGTTATATTTTATAATTATAAGCTATTTAAAAGTATTTTAAATATTTTAATTTTTAGACATAGTTTATTCCCGATAAATATTAAAATACAATTTTTTTTTTATCAAAAATCTTGAAGATGCAATATAAGCTTTCTCATTTAATGTTTAATATTATGTACCTACTCGATTCAATTATTTAAATATGTAAAGCAATTTTAAACTTTCGTTGTTTATGAATTTATTTACACTTACTACATAGGCGATACGGCCAGCGTTGAATTATAAGTGAATAAGTATAATATACTAATTTATACTATACTTTAATGTAATAATTTTAATTAAAATTGTATTTTATGACTTATGACGTGTATTTCTGTAAATTTACTAAAATGTATGTCTATTTCATCTACGTACCTATGTATTAATTATTATTATTCTACAATCGAGACGCCGCGAAACGACGTTTGGGTTGAGTATTCGAGTTCGTGTATTTTAAACGTTGCGTGCTCGAAAATAAAATATACGTTCACAACACTCGGGTCTCATCAAATATGTGTTTTAAGTAAAAAGGTAAATTTGAGCCTTAAAATATTATAAAAAGAAACTTACTTAAACTTTGACATTTTTTGCAAGTCGTCGTGCCATATACATATTGCACCACCGCCGCGCCGACGTGGAACGCGTTCACTCATCTGAACTGAAAATATTTTGATTTATAAAAAATTAATCCGTACTTAACTAAATTTGTTTTTTGTTCATGACCATTTATTATGCTTTACATAATGAAATTTTATAATCGTTAATCGTCTTCGTCTTCTGCAAAGATTTTGGCATTTGCCATAGATGATAGATATTATACTACGGCAATATGAAAATTTCACAGCTGATATATTATAATACAATTTTTAATATCAAAGAGGTTCGTTTTTACGATTTATTCATTGAAAAATGAAATTACAATAACTAAAATATTTAATAATTTTAAATTTAAATCATTATAATAATAAAAAATATTATTTTTTGGTCATTGGTTTAGTTATTGTTATTTATATATAAGATGCTATAATTTGCTATGATTGTGGGTTACCGAGTCGTATGCACTCGTCATGTACCATGTCAAAAAACTTCAAACGATGCGCTTAACTAGGTGTGTTTCTAAAATTACAATAAAACCTAGCATACCGCCAGAGAGTTAGTTGAAAACAAAGATAATAATAAAATTTACTTGACAAAAGGAAACATTATAAACTGTACAAGTGACAAAAAGTAGAATAATATTAACTATAAAATTGAAATACCGGGAATGAAAAACTAATTGAAGCAGCTTTTGTAAGATTTTTTAACTCCATATGAATTTTAAAATATTCTATCAGCATATCTGAAGATTTAAATGAAAGTTTTATAAATGGTTCAATTCAACAGGATGGATGATGTTCTAAATGCTTAAATTAAACAGTGTGTTTAAAATTAACTGACATACCTTCATCATTAGTCATACAAAATACGATGTATGAACTAAGAGGAGTTTGTTCTTTTACTGGAAGGCATTTGTGTGAGATTGGACATTGCATGAGATCGAACAGTACGTGGAACCTTTATGACGACTTGGCAATCATAGCTATACTAGTGAAACAGGAAACTCTGGTGAAATGCAAATGCTTATTTTATGCAATATAACCCTTATGTTATTATTTTTATTAATAATATTTTCATATAGTTTTAATTATTAATTATTATTTATTTATCAATATTAATATTATATTTATTTAATTTAAGGTTGATTAATAAAAATGTGTTCAATTTGTATCAGTAATTAAAAAATGTACAATTTCAGAAAATAATTATAATAATTATATAGTTATAACGTACTTTTTATTTTTAGTAACCGTTGAAATATTATATCACATATCTAGAAACAGATTTTAATTAGGTAGTTCGTATAATATACAGGATATTTTTTGTAAGGTGGTTTTCTTAATGGACACACAGTAAAATCCATTTGACACTCAGCACTTTTATAAAATTTATCATACCTTTTGTGTGTCGTGTAGAAAATAAAATATGGTAAAAGGTCACATTAAATATTTTGTAGACGGAAGAAAGTAATTAATACTTATAACAGATAAAAAAAAATATTTATATATATTACTATATTATATTATCACCGCAGTCAAAGTGGCAGACATTACATCACAGTTAAGCCGTTAAGGCGATCGTCGCCGTCCAGATTTAATCCGATTTCGTCTAACTTTGAACCTAACCGTGATAATACATGGACCGCGTGATTTCCATAGGATAGGCCGTTTGTCACTATGAGAGTTCCAAGTTGTAAGAATTTGAAGCCAGGCTTTTATTACGTAATGATATTATGTGATAAGAGAGCCTCAACTATTGCCTCTCCTTAATCTACTCTTTCGAGACCACGGCCTCAAACGTATATTAAACTTAGTCATGGTGGCCTATCCATTTATTTATCATCTATATGGTGACAAAAAATAATTTTGAAATTTATGATAATTATTGTTTATCATGACGAAGTGATTCAAGTGATTGTATCGAAGAACTGAACTACAAGTGATTACTGGTTTACCACCACAGTTGGATTTTCACTAATAGTTTTTCTCTGCTATAATATTATCGTGACGACGGAAAATATGTTTTTTCGTAATTTATTTAAAACTGTATTTGTTCACTTTTCGCGTATTACATTACAAGCAGAAGACTTATAATTTATAATAATATATTATTTGATTTTTCAGTATTAAACGAGCACTGAAGTCTGTCGGACAGCGTTAGAACTATACTCATTCGACCTATATTTTCTGTGATTTCTACACTGCGCTCTTCATACGTCTTTATTGAATATTTCTATCACAATATATTAAAATTACAATTTTTTATTTGAATTGTAATCGAATTTTGCAACAATAATTATCGAAAAACTCTCGTATT
>JACXSJ010004810.1:0-10853 GCA_014851325.1 Pentalonia nigronervosa | reverse complement strand
TAAAAAAAAAAATAAAAATAAATAAAAATTAAAAAAAAAACATTATTTTGTTTAACTCGTTACAGCGCATTTGTTAGTGTATAGGTAGTATTACATGAGTGAGAAGAAAAGATAAGAGAGAAAGAGTATAAAAAACTCACTTTTTGATAAGTAATATCATATTTTTCACCCCGTGTATTACGATATTATAGTATATTATATTGTGTAATCGCTATAGTATTAGATTTTAACCACCCCCCCTCTCACCCATCCCCCCGTGTATAGTTATTATATTGTGTATTTTTATTATCATCATCATCATTTTATTTACTATTATTAATTATTATAATCATGATGTATGTGTAAAGCCGTAAAATGATTTCTTTTAATTTTTTTCATCGGGTCTTGAACTGCGTTGAGAATTTTTTTTACATAATATTTGTAGTTTTTTGGAGTGGTTTGCGTTTTGTGTAATATTTCTAAGGGATTTATTAAGAGAGAACAACAGATACCTTCTATAAAATAAGTAGTTTTATTTTCAATATTAATAATTTGCATAAATTATATAACTATTAATTAATTTTTTATTTGAACGAGAAAAAAGAACTCGACATTTTTAGTTTTGCATTCTAGTCAGAGTTGGAATTTTAATAAAAAACGAAAATCATTATATATATATATAACACATTCATATATTTAAAACAAATAATTCAAACTACCTATTTTATAGTTATTATTACACATTTTGTTTTTATTTTTAGCACTTTTTTTTGTTAGCATTTTTGATTTTAGTTAATTTTTTTTCCTCGTGAGTGTGTTTATGTAGCAATAGTTAGAACTTTTGGTGACGGTGTCACGGCTTTTATTTTTATTTTCCTTACAATTTTATTTAAACTCGCTCTTTATAAGTAAGTTATAGTGTGTCAGGTCCAAAGCTATAATAAGGAGATAAGAGTCTGTAGTGAAGTTCCGATTCTCGCGTTCGGATATTATTGAGGAAGTGATTCCGTCATGTATGCAACACCAAAACTATTGACGGGCACAATACTATTATCCGAATATGTGTTCAAAATTGTAAAATGCACTTACGTTTTATGACCCCGGGATGTGTGGGGAGGGCAAAACATATCGATTCCCGGTGATCGGACCGCGGGATATATTAATGCTCAATTATAAAAACGAGTAAATAATGAATCTTTTTAAAAACATTTTGAAGTTGTAGTAGCGGTCGATTTTAGTATTTGTCGAGAAAAAAAGATAATTAATTTTAATTATCCACCCCCGACAAATAAACGGCCGAGCACCGTTTACAGATTTAATCTAGTCGTATGACCCGCGTAAGTACTACACGTGTAATCGGTTACCACATTTTTGCTGCCCCACACTCGCTAATGACTCGTGATCACGTTCTCTTCATTATCACGTTACTGTGATTTTATAACGTTTTATTCATATTATTAATACTTTTTTGGCGTGTGTTGTATACTTAAAAAAATTAATCAAAAAACCACGAGGACTCGTTTTGTCAGTAGTCCCCCCAACGAGTCGCGAACTCCTTGTAATAAGAGTATTTTCGGTTTTGTTTCGTCTTCAATGTACCATCATATCTGACTTCTCTTCGTTTAGCGAAATTTTTTTGACATAGTTTTCGCTTCAGATTCGTTAACGTGCATCGTGTATTTTATCGTTTTTTTTATATATCTTTAAACAAAAAGTAGTAAAGTATGATTTTAGGTTTTTTAAAATATATATATATATATATATATATATACATAAATGTGTATAGACATTAGGGTGTTTAGATTATAGTGAGTGAATTATGTATCATAACGATTATATTATATAAATATATACTTTAATATAATAACTTTATTATAATATTATGTACGGTATTTAAAGATAATATATTTGATTAATAAATTTCAATTTTTAACTAATAAAATAGGTACGATATAATTATATATAATATTATTTATGTGTATTGAAAAATCGTCGGTTCAAAGTACAAAAACTTAAAATATAAAAAAAATAACAATAATCACCTATCCACCATGTGTTTAGACGCCTATACTATATTATATTATTATGTATTATGAAAAAAAAAAAAAATGTTGAATTTTATTCAGAAGTGTAAAAGTGTTGGTGTAGAACGGAGATTAGTGTTATTCAAATTAATAAAATATATGAGGCCTAATATTGAAGGGGTGTTTTTTATAATTATTTTTTTTTTTTTTTTTTATACGGTCAGGACTCAGATTCTTCCCTCTCGATTATTTTTCAATTTATTATTATATACATTAAACAAATACATATATTTATATTTATATATAAACGGTAAAGTTTCAACAAGAACTCTACGAAATCTAGCAGGAAACATCCTATGTTTATTATTTGTTTTCAGTTTTTTTTTTTTTTTTTTATGATTATTATTTATATTAATATTATTTTAGATAATTTGTTACGCATTCGTTTTTATATTACCAATTCATTGTAGAGATTTTCTCGAGGAGTATTTATTATTATTATTATTATTATTATTATTATTATTATATTTTTTTTTTGCTTTCATATAATAAACATGAGATACATAAAAATTATTTATGTATTATTGTATAAAAAAAACATAATTCGTTGTGTTTTTCGCGTTGTGTGTATGACACGACGACGAAGACCGCGCAACGTCGTTTCCGGTGTTTGGGTTTTCACTGCAAGTGCTCTCTGTGAATACTTTGAAAAAGAATGTTCCTAAATTGTTTTACTTTCCTGACGAGAATAATAATAAAGTGTGCGGGTTTTTTTTTTTTTTTTTATTTTTATTCGTAGTCCCCAATAAATATGATATGATTATTAAATATGAACTGTTAGCTGCGCGCGATGTGTAACCGACAATTTGTGTATTATACATAGGACGATGATGATATTTGTATGTGTCGTTCAAGTATCGTTCTTCGACGCGTGTGTGCGTTACACTTGCACACAATATTATGTATAATGCTCTTCCCCTCTGATATTCCTGTTTCTCTTCCCGCGAATGTTTAAATGTTTAACATAATAATATATAATATGCAGTATATTGTGTTTTTGATGTTTCATATTTTGTTTTAATCATAATTATTATTATTATAATGTACTTTTTTTTTTTTTAGTCGACTTAGAGCGTGGATGATTATTTAATTTACGTGGGGACTGGAGATCGCACTACGTAACGTAATAAAATTGTAATCATTAATATTATATATCACAATAATAATAATTAATATTATATATGCTATCATTATATGTCGAACGATTACAATGTTAGAATAAAACAGTTTATTATTCACGACCGGCGTATCTGTTGTTGTTATTATTATTTTTTTTTAACTCCATTCGTCTTTCCTAGTGTTGTACTATCCTCTAATAACCGATTTTTCATCTTAAAATCGATCTTCGCTATTCGATACTGCGATGTTTTTGCATCACAATACAAGCAGTCAAAGGATGTGCTTTCGAAATGGTGGTGAGTATTTGCTTCATTTTAGAGGTACCGGTTGGCAGATAAAATGTCCAGTGTTACCTTAAAATATTTTTTTTTTTCACTAAAATCTTCTCCCAGGCTACTTGTATGGAAGTATTTAAGACACGAATGCCTGACTCACGAGCGTAAATAATTAAACAAAAACTACAAAATATTAAACATTGGTGTTGGACTATTTTCTGGACATATTGTATCCCGCGGGTCTTAAATCCGTTTCCCAATTTGGTAGAAAAGTAGCGAGTCACAAAAAAGCTGGTGTTTTAACACTAGCTTAAAATATTATGATGACTTTACGTCACCTCTATAAAAATAGTGAAAATAGTAAAATAATTGTATTTTTCCCTAAACAGGTGAAATTATTCAAATAATACCTTTTCCGCGAAAAAAAATATATATAATAATTTCAAGACATTCAGACGTTTTGCTTATTGAATCTAAACCTACTTCCGACGCACATAACGTAATTATACATAAACATCAAAACACCGATAAAATAATTACGAGCCGTTTTTGATTGTTGCAGAGCAATACTAAAAGTAATGGAATTATATACATACATTTATTATAAGAAACACGGCCGACAAAAAACATGAATGTAAATTAATATATAATTATATAGATTTTACCGTGTTTTCATTTAATTTAAGTCTAAAATACCAGTCGTAGTTAATAATTAGCGCTGAAATAACATTTTACCCGCGGCACTCACGAGAGTTCAGTATATGTTGCCTATATGCAACCCCTTAAAAATAGTCCGTTTTCAACTAAAAAGGTTAGTAATATTTTATGAACAAATAATTATAATGTCCAGGAGAGCATTTGGAAAATTTGCGCTCCGAGGCAACATATTTTTGCAGCACCCACCTCCATAAAAAAAAAAAAAAATGACAATAACAATGTACGGAAATTTATTAAACGTTATTAAAAATTATTTTTTAGTAAATCATACGTAAAATATGTATATGTCAAATATAAAAGTGGAAAGTTTTTGTACTAAATATTGAATATGATAATTAAAATTAAAAAAAAATCAGAATCTTTTGCGTGCTTGTTTAGTAGCAAAAATATTAATAACTGTTATAATGCATATGATTAAAACATAAATACTCACATTCAATAACTGGTAAACTTAAACTGTCATCTATATTAAGTGAAGCATTAGTTGTTTCAATAGAACAAAGTTTGTTCAAGACATAAGTTTTTTCATCACTACATAATAAGTACATCGATTCATTGTTATTTATTATGACTTGTAAGAAATTAACTATTAAGTATAGAACGCATTAACTAAGTATCCTATCAATTTTTTTTTATAATTTGAAGTTACTTGAAATTTAAATACATTTTACAATAAGCCAAAAGCTATTAAGTTTTCTAATTATATCATTATTAAATTGTTTCATGACCTGATAACAATTGATAAATTGTATTCAAATAAATTTTGAACTGTAAATATTGAAATTACCAAACAGCAAACTTTTATTTAATTAAAACAAGAGTGACTAGCTTTGAATTATAATATAATAAGTTTATATCGTATTACTTATACCAAATGAATGAAATAGTAAAAAACAACAACATTTACCGTCCGTTGTTAATGTTGAAGATTAAACATATCTTGAATTTTCATACAACTGTTTATAAGAAATAAAAACAACGTATGTTTCTGTTTTTTTATGAGTGCTTTTTTTTTTTTGTAATCAGAGCCGCTTAGCCTTTTTTGACCGTCCATACTTCAAATTTAAAGTTAAGACGTAGGTACGAACAATATACTATTATAGATTATTGTAATTCAAAAACATTTTGAGAAAATCGTATCAGTAATAAGTAATAACAGCAGATGACAGACGGTTACGAATTCAGGAATGCCGCCGAATGACCAAACATTTTCAGAACAAAGAACGAACAATCAAAGAAACATTTATTTTTAGAATACATTGAACGCAGATAGTATGGTAGCCGGTAGTTAACTACGTTATCAGTGTTCAGTTCTCACCATCCCACGACCAACGTAATAATAATAGATTTTGGTTTTCACAGTTTGTATTCATAGCATAACTGAAATTATTTACCGAGCAATTTCGTATGTGTAAACGACTTGTGTAAATTACTATGTCCAAACTCCAAATTGTTTCTTATTTTGGTAGGTACTAAGCGTCCCAACGGCTAATATTGGTTTAGTGAAAATAACAAAATGTTATATTTTATAATAAAAATATACAATGTGTTTAGTGTATATAATTATTATGTATGATTTATTTTTTAATAAATATATAAAAAGAATTGCACCCCTCCCCCCTCTAAACGCGCCCCTGATAATGTTATATTTTATTTATTTTTCATGTAAACATTGTTAATTACGGCTTACGAGGTCGCGAATCCGTAATCGTATTTTTAATAGGTTAATAATTAAAACTGACCAATTGGCGTTCAAGTATTCAAACACAAATCCATATTTATATTTATAAAAAAAAAAAATGTAGTACCGGTTGGCGAGTGTGATCTAGTGATGTTAGATCTAGACCGATGTTTAAAATACTATAATATTACACTGTAAACTGTAGGTGGGGTGTTATTAATAATTGCCAATTGGATATGGTTTTGATGTAATTTAATATGGAGTTTGTATAAATGTTTAGTATTTTGTTTCTTTAAAACGCTTTAATTTGTCTTTTACTTCTATAGTTCCCTACCAAATCTATTCTCACAAACAATATTTTTTTTTTATTTTCGGGATAATGTTATTGTCTAGTTAACGCCCGTATTTATTTTCGTTATATTTAAATAACAATTGTTTTTAATTGGTAATAAATGTAAAACCTCATGTTGTTAATTACTAATTAGTATGCTTCCGTGCATTGGCGTTGGTGAGTTACAATAATTTGATTATTTTTTAATTATTATAATTATACGTACCTATGAAATATTATAGTCATCACCCATTACGATCATTTGTGTTTATGCGAATCGTGTAATAATAATACTCGTGAACTGCGGAACCACAAATACTGCCGAGTGGTGTTATTTTCATCTTGACGTGTAACGGTCCGACGGTGTATCATGCATAATAGGATATATTTAGACGAAATCAGATCAGAAAATTAAATGACCAACGACCGATGTCTACTGCAGTCGCGGGACTGTGTGTAATGTACGATGTGGGGCAGTGCATCATTTCACAGACCTCAGCTAATTGATCTTAATGCTTCTAAATATAGTTTGGTTTGGAACCCGAAAAGTTTAAATCCTTTGCACATATTAAATAAACTATTCAAAAACTATATTATAAATCAGATTAATAGTATTTCTCTTTACGATATGGTTTCAAATTTCAATGATCGACCGTTTACTAAGTTTTTGAGTGCCATATACGTAAATACCAAATAGCCATCACACGAGAAAATTAATTATATACACGTCTAGACATTAAATTTATTATAATTTTGTAAATACGTGTTGAGCGACATTCATCACAGAGTCCTCTTCTCGGCGGATTGACGGTTCACAGTCTTACACCCGGCAAAATTCGCTGTCAGAGGAGGTCATCGTCCGCAGATCGTAAACGTCGTCGTCCGTTTGGTTTTGGCGTTTTATTATTATGAATTATGATTATTGCTTTTATATATATATATATATATATGTATGTATATAATGCTACTTACTTCCTATCTACAGTTTTCCCGGTATAGGTACATAAACTTCTGTCGAAATTTTCGCAGCTTGGAAACACGGCCGAGCCTTATAACAACGTCAAACAGGCCGGACAGAAATGATCGCCGAAAATCGTCCCTGTGAGACGTACTTAAGATTAATAACTATTACCACCACCTTGGCGACGCGTTTCGTCCGTTGTTAATGTCGTTCATCGTCGTGTGCACTTTTATTATTGTAATATTGTTATGCATAGCTAGATTATAGGCGGGTTGAAGGTGAAAAATGAGCTTTCGGTTTGAATCAACTTTATGAAAGTAAAAACTATATACAATTATCCGTCGGTGTGCGCAGACCACAAGAAAAAGGTAGTGCATGTTCATAAGTTTTACCCTGACACAACTAACATATATTAACTATCATTAACACGTTTAAATAGTTACTCAATTTTCATAAATTATTTCTGATTTCATCGAGAGTATGAAATTATTGTGGTATATTCAAAGATTTAAAAAAAAATTCCCATGCCCGTCTAGACCAGAGGTCCTCAAACTTTTCATAGTACGATCCATTTTATAAAATGATTAAATGGTGATGATCCACAATAAACTAATAGCCTTTTTTTGCTCATTAATTTGTTTCTTTGTTAATTGCTACTTTTGCGATAACTTTTAGTCTAGCCGACGAGTGGTGACACATCGTTGTACACTCAAAGCTAATAATTATAAAATTAAATTTGGACATCAACGGAAAGTAATAAATATTTTGCACAGCCACACAGAGAATACTGTGTCAGTGTATGATATACTCATATGTATACATAAAGTATATACTTTATTTTTTATATAATATGCATACCTAATGCACAATGTATAATATTTTATAATATTAAAAAAGGTAGGCACTTATGTATTTCAATACTTAACGTGACCCATCTAAATATAAACACGACCAGTTTAAACAGAAGACTTCTGATCCAGATAGTTTGGTTTGTTTACCTTGTGTGGCTTGTTTATCCGACGGATGTTGTAGGCATAGGATTACATTCAAATACAATGATACTTACATGAAACACATGATTAATGCGCGTCAATGGATTTTCCATGCTATAATATAACAGTTCAGGGAAATTATCATCACCCAACCTGTATTATGACTATATATGGCCATCACTCATCACGCGAACACTTATTGTTGATAACTACTACTTTAGTAGCTGGTACTGTTCACGGGGTGTCGGAAAAAAAGTCCTGTTTGATTTTTTTTTGTTTAATAAAAAAATGTCACGATTTATTAATAAATATAAATATAATTTTAAAATTGATAATACTGAAAAATAATTTGTTATTAATAATATAAAATATGATTGGTATAAGAATAATGTGATATAATTTAAAACTATAAATAATTAAAACTAATATTTATTTCGTTTTCGAATAGGTACAATGGCCAATATTAATTAAAAATTCTCCCGAGGATATTTCGTTAATGGTCACTCTAGACCATAAGTTTTTTAAACATTCACCGGTGTTGTCAAACTTCCGTTCTTTGATGCTGGAATCCCTTCACCTGATTCTTGTAACGCTATTTTAGCTCTATCTACTCCTAACTTTTCAGACATTTTAGAAATTAATTTCCAGACGGTTGGGTGCGCGTGTCCGACAATATACATAAAACGGTTGTTCCAACTCTCGCAAACATTGTTTGTACGATGTTGACTGTTTATCGTAGCCTCGTGAATGTTCCACATTTCTAATGGAAATAACGGTTTATTTTTTTTGAAATTTTATATTCATACCTTTACCTGATTTTCTATATGCACCATTGATGCACCTGGAATCGAAATAATCAAGAACCTCTGTAACTTCTTTTGCACAAACCGTCTTTAAATATTTCATTCCGTCGTAAACTTTGTTTATTGGCAAAAATGCTAAACCGTCTAACATAGCAAAAAAATGACTTGATGTATCGTCCGTCTTATATTTGGTTTATAATCCAACTTCTTGTATCTTGCGATACGTATAATAAGACAAGTGATAAAAATAACCGTGCATACGGACGTGTTCGCCGATAACACACTGGGCGGCATTTATAGTAGCTTATGTAGCAACAATCAAACCGGATTTTTTTTGGTATAATAATTTTCTGGTTGGACTTTTATAAAAGTACAATTCTAAGAAGTAATATAAAATTTAAATAAAAACAAAAAATAAATTCACGTAGCTTGTTTTGGGCAGGTATGTCGAACACCAAAACAAAACCATTTCGTTACGGCGCTCGCCTATTTTCAAGGATGTGTCGATATGTGGTTTGTCGGGAATCGTAGTAAAATGAAAAAAAAAAAAAATTGTTATGTGCCACACATTTTGTACGATTTAGTGCGTTTATGCACGTATACCATCGTGTTTTTCTCCTGTATCCGGTGACGAAAAACGCGATCAATATAACAGATACCCGCCTCCTGATCGCGGAGTTGTTGAAAAAAATGTGAGTTTGAAAAAAATAAATCACATTATCACAGAGTACGCGGTGCGTACCTACTTTCCCGCGGCCGATTCGGACGTGGCGGGTCGCACGCGTCAACGCCGCGAATCGCCGAACCGCGATAACGACGCCCGGGACTTTGCGGCCAGGTGCGAGCGCTGTATTATAATATTGTATACTGAATCACGTTATACGCACCGTCGTCGTCGGTCGGGCGCGTGGACCGTGGAAAAATTAATCCCTTTTTGGGCGCGCACGTGTGTGCAATGCATATATAATGTACATACAACATCGTATACCTATACCGCGCACAGTGTATATACATATATATATATATATCGTATGCATAGGCGACGCCAACGACGATTCGAGTGTGATATTATAATAATAATAATAATATATGCGCAAAACCGGAAGCGCCGTACCGGAAAAACTGGGATTTAATTATATGGTATATATATGTATATATATGTATGTATGTGTGAGTGTGTGTGTGTGTGTGTGTGTGTGTGTGAGAACGTCGGATGCGCAGTGGGTGGAGTGGTATTTTGGGGGGAGGGGGTCGAAACGCGTCCGGCGGATTTTCCAGACGGCCAGATTCCCGTGCAGCAGACCGCTCTGGCTATTGCAGCACCCACGCCTCTAGGCCGTCTCGTATGTATATATAGGTAATATATACAAACACACACACACACACATATATATATATATATATATAGCTACTTCCGCACCACACTCGCATCTTTCCAGCCACTAATTTCTCGCGTCGGTCAAACGATTCGTCGCCCTTTACGCATTCGAATTTATGCGCCAAATATAAAACGCGCCGTACGCATGCCGTCACATTTCGAGAGTCCGTATTAAATATTTTAATATTTATACTGTCGCGTCTCCTGACAAACATTACATTTATAAACATTTTCATATCAAACATAATATTTCGTCGTCTCCTCGATTGTGAATTGCACAGCGTGGAACTTTCGGTCGTGCAGCGATTATAATGAATCAGGCGCTTCCGGTTTATTTATTGGATTGTCGAATCGTTATGCGACTATACCGTCGTGCAAGCCAACGAGAAGAACAAAATACACATAGAAGATACTTCATTATACACACTGCCTGTGCTGGCGACAGCTCGCAGATTCATAACCAAGCATTTCTCTCGGAAGTGGGAGGAGGAGGTTTCCAATATTCAATGACCAAAAATGCATTTGCAATGTGT
>JACXSJ010004809.1:0-10851 GCA_014851325.1 Pentalonia nigronervosa | reverse complement strand
CCCTCCCCCCCCCCCAACCGGATACGGGAAAAATAACGTTCCGCGACTAACGGGGGAAAAAAAAAAATATCGCGAAATCGATACACGAAGCGACTGTTATTATTATTATTATAATTATTATCATTATCATTTTTTTTTTTTTTTTTATCGTAATCGTTTGAAGCGTGTGTTCGTCGTCTGGTAAAAAGCAAAGTTTTTTTTTTTACGTGTACGCGTTTTTCACCTCCGTCGTCCGAATAAAAGTTAACCGGGTGAATAATAATAATAAACAAAACAACAACAATTCTTTATCACGAAAACCGCATCTTATCTCTCGAAATTGTTTTCTTTCTTTCCAAACGATAACCACCAGCATATATTTTAATATAACGTCATATCATATAAATATTATGTAGAATATAATATACTATCATGCATATTATGTACGGACGATTGAATATCGTTATTAGGTACTGTTTATATTATGTATAATACTATTTTTATTGAAATACTTTAGTATACAAAACGTGTGCTCGATGCGATAGAAACGAAGAAATGTTATAAAACCGTCGCGAGATTGTCAAACGGAAAACGGTAAAACAGGGACATAATATTATTTTTGTTTGTATAAAACGTACCTCCTACCTATTTATATGTGTGTACGATATAAACTCGCGTGCATGTAATAATATATTATTTCCATTCGGACCGTATACAATAATATCAATTGAAAACTGTATTTTTTTTTTTTTTTTTACTACGTAACAGTGAACGACGCAAAAAGATTGTCCGTGAAAAAAAAAAACCAATTATAAATTTTATATTTTTCCATTACAATATCGTGTAATGTAACACTATATTTACATGTACCTATGAAAATAACAATATATTTATATAATATTATAATATGTGAAACGTACGCGACGACACACCTGTAAACGATTTTTTTTTTTTTTGTTTCGAATATATTATATGTAGGTATACAGCGTAGCGTGTAATATGTGTCGTCCTATGTCCGTGTACCTATGTCTATTTTTATTTTAAAACGCGACGTGCGAATCTCACCGTCGTCGGCGTCGTAATAATGTTAAGCTTTGCTCAAATCCACGTGTTAATAAGAGAAGACCGAAATCGAAATCGTAAGAACTGCGACGCAAACGTTATGATGTTTCTATCGGTTTTTCGATAATTTTTTTGATTGAAAAAATTTTTTTCTTGCATATTTGTGTTCCGTTGTAATATAATATAAAGTCTTTTACAATATTATATGAACCTAATAACAATATTATTTGTCTGTGCCGCTCTGTGTTTGTTAACGCGAGACGAAATTGAAAAAAAAAAAATTCTATTAAATATATTTATAAAAAAAAAAAAATTTAAAGACTTGAATTTTTTTCATTCCCTACATACATCATATCATATACAATATCCATGGCCTGACGACGACACCCGTAGTCGTAATATACCAGTAGATTGTTAAACCGTGCCTTGACCGCAGCCTACCATAATATATATAGCTACTTGTGGTAGCTGTAGAAGCAAGTGCGTCCACAAGTAGGGGAAATCCCCCTCCCCTTGGACTTTATTTCTATAACATTCAAGGTCAATGGTCAAAATCGGTGGCGTAATTGTATATAGAGGAACGGGGAGCACTTTTCCCTCAAACATTTTTGAGAGGGGGAGCGGGGAGCAAATGCTTATCATTTCCAATATATAGACACACAAACAGAATACGTATTCTTTAAATATTCTAAAATAAATTAAGAACGCCATACAATTAACGTACATATTTATGAGATAAAAATATTTTTTTTTCCTCAAATTATTGTATAAAGGTAACTGTATAAGTATATTTGCTTCACGTTTCTCCTGTTATATAATAATATGTTATTGACATATTGTCAACATTTCGCATATTTGGGTTTCAAAAATAGTCCTATAATATTGTTTCATGAATTCTATGATTATGATTAGAGAATTCTCGTCACATATTTTTCAAACGAGTTTAGCACCTTATTTTAACGAACTCTTATATACCTATATAGGTACATATTATTATTTAACGATATTGTTTGGGGGTACCTACGATTTGTTTCTAAGCTTCATAATGAGTTTTAAGACTTGTGTAAAAACAAACAATCAGATTATGGATTCGATTTATATTAATAAAATATGTCTCATCTTAGTTTTCTACCAAGTTACGCCACTGATCGCAATAATATTAATAATTATTATATTATTATCTGTATTAGGGAAAAAACTAAAAAAAAATTGTATTGATTAATATAAAGGAATGGAGGAGGCACGTGGAGCAGTGATGGGCCTTAATGGCCTATAGAAGCTGAAGAAGGAGAAGAAAAAGAAGATTAATATAAAATATTTAAATGTAATTTTAACCTGTCGATATTATCACAATATTGAAAAAATTAGTACTAGTCGTACTAGTAGTATAATCTGCCGACGTTCAAATATTTTTTAGATGCCTGCAGTATTTTTTATTTATGTATATTTTTGTGTAGAATATTAATCTTTTCACTTATCGACAATCCTATACACACTATAGGCACATTAAATTGTAAACGCTCGAGGAGAAATGGACAATCAATATAACCGACAACGAGTTTAAAAAAAAAACCCCTACATTTTGGGCGTTTCTTCTTTATTTTGAGAATATTAATTTAAAAAAAAACTCAATATTACGATTTACGACATAAATAGTATCCAAATTAATATTCAATTTATGAATATATTTTTTTTTATTTAAAGACCTATATTATATTATATTCAAATAATAGGGAATATTACAAATGGTCAGAAATATTTCAGAATAAATAGCGTTTTATTTGGCAGCGGGTTGACGTTTATGTAATTGTATCGCAGAGAATATGACACTAGTGAGTGACAAGAGTTTCGTGCACAAATCATCAGCTACATATCCAAAATTCTAAATTGTTTCTGTTTGTCTATTACATTGACAAAAAAAAAAGTGGTTAATCTGCAATGGAGCATTTTTTTTTTGTATATAAGTACATACTTGAATGAAAAAATCTATAAATTACAATTTCTATACAATTACATAAAAATTTTAAGTAGTAAATTAAATTTGTTTTTGCTTTTGCTTTGATTTAAAAAAAATATTTCATTATTAATTTTTATTTGGTGCACGATTTTTTTGTCTTTTCGCTATTATATTGTAAGAACTTTGATAAAATCACAGAAGTTTTCAGTGCATTAAATGAAAACGATGCGAGGTCTACCAAAAAATGTTCAAGAATCTAAATTAAGGAAGAATAAGCATAGAATTTGCTAAACTTAAACCATCGCAAGTATTGATTAAGAATCCTTGGTATTTTCAAATTATAAAAAAAAATTGTGCTATATATTAAACGGACAAATTATCAGCGACAACGAAGAGTTGTAGATGTAGTATTATGGACATCGGTTTTGTACCTATGTAGTTGTATACGAGTTGTAGTTGTACATTGAAGAGTTTGTCACCTGAAGACATTTCTTGTTTTAAATATACGATCGACCTATATGGTGTTAAGGATGTTCTTGCGGCGTGCAAAAAAGTTGTTCCAAATATAAATCTGTACGCTTTATAACGCCGTAAACATTTTTTTCCATATTTTTTTGAATTTTTGCGTTCATAAAAATATGTACATTCAGCTATATTTTTTGTACAAAAATCCGGCTCTTAATTATTATTACTAACTATGGTTTATTTTGTATTTTAAGTACCCCGGGGTTCTCCTCGTCTGCGCCTGCTGCAGTAACCCCACCTCGTCATCCCGTCAAATCATCCCTTTCTCGGCTTTTGGGGAGGTTCGCTAATATACCTGTCCCGCTTTTACAAACAAAAAATATCGGGTCACTTTGATCATAATATGTTACTTATACATAGGTTCTGGTTGGTATATATTAAAAACGCGCAGGTGAACTCCTCTCGTCTCTGCTGCTGTCGTGTCCACTGCAACGTGTTATATATATATATAATTTCCGAAAACGCGATCGATCGAACGCGCGTTGTCGTGTCGAATGAAACACGATAATAATTATTTGTTTATAGATAATAATATTAATAATAATTATGCGTATTTACTGCAGCATCGATAGCACCGGCCAGCCGCCGATGATTTCCGGTCGGATCGATAACCGCCGTCTGCGAGAGATCGGATCGGAGCGATACGATGCACAACACGGCCCATTACAAAATAATTATATCGATATAATATTATTATTACTTATATTATTTATATGTATATATATATATATAACGTCATGCTACAGAACATAATATATAATGTTAATTGGTTTGTTGGCGGTGGCGGCGGCGACGGTTGTGTACATATAATGATGGTTTTAACCGCGTTTTATATTATTATGTTAATGGAGCGGGCACGCGAAGACGACCGCGCGATTTCCTACAATTATTAAAAACGCCGTCCGACCTACGGAGATATCGATGGAAAAAAAGACGCGAGTCTTAGAGAGAAAAGTCCACTTATTATATTTTATTTACAATGCGCGATCGTCATCGTGATATTACAATGTACTCGGGCGCAGGTAGGTAATATATAGTTAATCGTCGACCAGAAGAATTCATAATTTGTTTTTCGATTTCCGTACGCAATATAATATAATGATTATATATAACACCGTACGCCTATAATATAATATAAATAATATGCAATGTATGTATGCATTATAGGTACTAATTATTATCGTGTAAAAAAAAAACCGTACGTCGTGTGCCAAGAATAGGTAAAGTAGTGTGTGTGTAGTGTACGCGATAATATCGTGTACAGTGCATGTTTTGTGCAATAGTTAAGAGCTGTGATGCAGATGATCTGTCCAGATAAAACTACACCGGTGCAGGGCGTTCACGCGGCGACGGTGATGACGATGACGATTACGTACATGTATTATAATATCACGGTATATAGGTACAACAGGTCGTCTACGTTTTGCGTTTCGAAACCAGCACTGGGAGGGGGGGACCTCCGTTGCTCTATTTTGAATACTATTGTACGGAATATGTTCCCACCTGCGAATTCGCGGACCACTCCGTACGCAACTCGACTGTTGCACAATTTTATTGTCACATGTACAGGAGTACTTTGAACAAATTCCGCAGATTTGGCTATTTTTTTTTTTTTTTTTAGGAGGAGGGAAATTATTTCTTGCACGCAATCAGTCCTCTTTGCATAAAAAAGTTCTAAAAATTAATTTTGAGCCGATTCACACAGGTCTGGCCATTTTCAGATTCGATAGACACGTAAACACGCCATATATTTTTGTCAATAAACTACATCAGAGGTGGCAAATTTTTTTGACACTACACATATGTGTCAAAAATTTTTTTTTTTCTGGAGCGTGCTATTTCATTATGAAAAATATTATATAATATACTGTTGTTATTTATTAATAAAAATAAAATAAAATAGAAATATTTTAATTTTTTGCACGCCATCCCGAGCACTGGGTCATGAATTGCCATCCCTATACTATATAGTTAATAGTCAAGTATCGTATGCTGCACATTATAGATAATGGTCCTCCCTATTTATACATCACCGATTCGCCCTATAAATTGTATAAGTGTTTTAAAGTTTATTTACAAATCACATTATGATTTTGATATGCAGGGTTCGGGACTTGTTGCATTTGCACATTGTTTAATAATGACTGCAGAATAGTCCAAGATTATAAATTTGTTCTAAGTCATAACGGATTGAAATACAAAAACTTTAATTACATATTTTCGTATATTTTGCCGTTTTCTGAGCAAAACGCATATTTCCCAATTCTTGGCAAATTAATTGTTATTTATAGCATATTTACGCTGTTCCGTTTTATGTTAAGGACATTTATTGTCAGGACAGGGAAATACCCTAATTATTTCTCCGTATAACTCGGTTTATAAATAAAGAAAGATAATAAATTAATAACATTATTAAGTGGATTTGACAATTGTAAATCGTTTTAGAGTATGTATAAGAAAAATAAGTATTCAGTTTGTTTTTATGCAGCATGGTTTTTATACATACATCGTTGTTCTTGTCGTTCTCGTAATTTTAAAAATGCCGAAAATAACGAACAATACGCGTATTACTCGTATTAGACAATATATCACCGAGTTTGGAGAATATGTTTTTTCATGTGATGGAACTTTTTGTTTTGTAAATTTTATAAAACGAAAATAAATACGGATAGACGATATTTAATTACTCAACACTTGAAGACGGTAAAACATAAATCTGCCGAAAAACATAAGCAATATCAGATGAAAAATAAATCACAACTAGTTTGTAGTACAAACTTTGTACTGCCATGACTTATATAAAAAGTTCTTTTAACCACGATTTGTGTAATACCTCACTCCCCGCAAATATTCCTTTAAATAAATTAAACAATCCTAAAATCAGAAAAATGTTATGAAAATACACAGGAAATGGCATTTTATTTGAGTCGGCTTCTGCGAAAAGGTTACGTCAACGATGTTTGCAATCATACATTAAATAAAAATAGAATGTATATTGACGGAAAAAAAATTTGGGTAAGCGTAAACGAAACCACAGATATAACCAGTAGATTTATAGAAAACGTTATTATCGGTACACTGGAAGAAAATGGACCGGGTCAAGTATTTTTGTTAAACGTAGAAGAGCTAGAAAAAGCAAATCATTCAACGATTTTTAAATTATTCGATAAGTCGATAAATATTTTATGGCCTGATGGGGTGTTAACACGTGACGATGTTCTGTTATTTTTGTCTGACGTTGCTCCTTATATTGGTTAAGTCTGCAAATTCAATAAAAACATTGTATTTAAAAATGATTCACACCACTTGTCTTGCTCACGGACTACACAGAATGGCTAAAACCGTCAGTATTTTAAATCCTAAAGTCGATAAAATTATTGTTAACGTAAAAAAAAATCTTTAAAAAGCTCCATCTCGCGTTCAAATTTTTAAAGATTTCGCCCCATTATTACCACTGCCAACCGAACCAGTATTAACGAGGTGGGGCACGTTGATTCAAGCTGCTCTTTATTATTGCGAACATTTTGAGATTGTAAAGTCGATTGTAAAACTCGTTGAAAAAAGATGATGCAATATCTGTCGTGACTGCACAAAAATATATCGAACAACAACACATTCAAACTCAACTTGTATTCATCAAATCCAATTTCTTATTCTTATCAAACGCAATAACGTGTCTTGAAAAAACAAGGAATGTCACTTGCCACTGCTATTTCGTTAGTAGAAGACGCAAAATTAAAATTAACGCAAATAGGTGGAGCACGAAGAAAAACGATAAAAACAAAGATAGAAACTGTGTTGGAGAAAAATGGTTACAAATCGATGGTTAAAATTTCAAATATTTTATCTGGGGACCAAGAAAGTTTCGAGGGTTTACCTGAAGATTTAAAATTAAATGATTTTGTATATTTTAAATGTGCGCCAATAACGTCAGTAGATGTGGAAAAATATGCTGACCAACAACCGCCGTTCGTTTAAATTTGATAATATCAGAAAACGTCTTATTGTGCAGTTAAACTTTACAGACAAACAATTCATTATTTTTAGATTTAACATTAAATAAAACACAAACCTTTTTTTTCATTGTAAAAGAAGACGAATAAAATGAAATCGAACATCTGCAGTAATATGTTTTATAGTGTTATTGTTGTCAAAAAAAATACTAATTAAAAAAAATTGTCTAAATTTAAATGAATAAATCAAATTTTTTAATTATCATTAAAAAAGTATTTAGTTGCATATTTTGATTATTTTAAGTGCATATTTCCTATAATTTGTGTGCAATAAGTCCCGAACCCTACTGACATGTTTAATTGTAACTTGCAGTCAAGAGTACAGGCGTATATGGGGAATTTGTGGGAGGTGTTTCGGTTAGGCTAGGTACTTGGTATAATACCACCAAAATTACGTTATCGCACAATTCGCTTACAATAAAACATAATTAAAATAAATTATTATAGTATTGTTTACTGCAATTATATTTGTGCGTGGAATCCCCCACTAAAAGTTTCAGCGAACAAGTTTAGGAGCGTATTTTCTATTGACATACAATCTATGTAGGTGCGAAACACTTTTCTATGGCGGCCAAACTCGCGGAATTTTTCTTTCTGGTTATTCTACTGAAGAAAAAAAAAACTGTAACGTGCTATTTGATATTTTCTCTGCTGCACGGAAAAAAACATTGAATCATGGATTTTTTTTAAATTATGATTAAAAAAAAATATAAAACAACCGGGATGCTATGTTAACGTAATTAAATTATACATTGATTGCTTGGGGTAACATAAGTACTGTAACGAGAAATCGGTCAAGAAAAAAAAAAGTAGCAAGCTAGAAACTACTATAATGGGCAAACAAAATTGAAAATTCTTACAAATAATACCATCAAATAAAAACAAAATTGTATGAACGCAAAATCTGCCAACAATCAATATTTATCGTTAAATTCGTAAAGTGTAAATGTCTGTTTCTGTTTACTTGTAATTTTGTCGGTGGTTTATCCAACAACAGACAGAAATATGGGTAACGCGATACAGCCATGTGTTGGATCAATATAACACCTATAAAATAGTATCTACTAATTCATGCAAAATATGCAATTAGTTGGCACACGAGTGTAACCGATTACAACTTTATAATATTTACAGCAAAATATATTATTCGACGTTCTACCTATACATTCTGGCCTTAGTTTTACGTTGTCATAAACGTAATATTTTGATTTTTACCAAACAAATGAATAGAGTTTTGTACATTGCATGCGTTTTTTTTCTAATGAGGGGCAGGGGGATTTGTGAATAAGATATTTTATTTTTTTTTTGAGAAATCGTGTATTCTATGATTTTTTCTGCTGGCGTTTGTGCTTATCGGCAATGCTAAACGGCGTAAAATCTTTATCATGCCTGCATATGATAAGATTATGAATACGCCCCTGCAGGGAATCGCAATGCACAACTGATTTTATGCTTGCAATTCTTGGTGCAGCTTTTACTGTGAACACTATTTCTCTGTATAATATTGTTACGTGCACAAGGATAATGAAATACATATATAATATAACACCAGTGGCGTATTCGCAGACTTTTTTTTGAGAGTGTGTCATATTATTATAATAATGAAATAATTTTAAAAATCACTATACACAATGCTTAGATTCGATTTTAATATGTTTTTATATTGACATTCCAAAGATTAGTTAAGATATCATTAATTTCAGAGAGTTATAAACTTTTATTGATAAAAAACGCAATGTCATTTGATCTGAAATTATTGGCATCAGTTGAATCGGCTGGAGCCACACGAAAAATCATTTTTCTTGATAAATATTATAGATTTACAGTGATTGGTTGAATTCCGTGATTTGTGGTTAACCATAATTTTCTTTGCAAAGCAGATAAAGCCATTTTAACGGTTACGATATAATACATATAACTATATAAGTGCTTGGACAATACAGCATGTGTCGATGTATCAATAAATGTTAAACAATCCAGACCTACAAATGCTGTAGGCCTATAGCCCATAAGCGTTGTGTAAAAAGTAAATGTGACCTCTGATACAGCCACACACGTGTGCGATCAAACTTTTGATAAAAAGTTCTACCGAAAAGGTACTTGAGAAATTAGATATTTATTTTAATATTTTTTTAGTGCTGTTTGACATTATTAATATGAGCTAATGTGACGATAATAATAATAATAATAATCGCTCGTTACGATTTTCCGGGTAGGGTTTCCTCGTGGGACACCGTCGCAATTTACGTTTTTGGCGTAATCGACATACCTAATATTGTATCCACACATAATGACGTAATACATTTCTGTACATTATAGTTGGTCGTCTTTAACAATATATTAATAAATAATTTTTGATAATAATTATACCTTCTGTAATACATTTGCAATAAATTGAAATCCGCAAAGCTGTAATCACTGTACGTGACTTATAGTAGACTAATTATAGTTATATCAATAGATATTAGGTGGGTAGGTATATGTTTATTTATTATGGTTGCCAGTTACCATAACTTACTTCGGTGAACTGCAAACAACGCCGGTGAGTTTGAACAGTCAATCAGTGTCTATCGGCGTTCGATCCGTCTATAACGCAACGTCAAATATGAAATAGTTTAATACCTTGTCATTATGTTTAAATTTGAAAGTCCTTAAAAGTTACAACGAGAAATCGCAATAATAATAAAATTAATAATAATAATTATTATTATTATTCGATTTTTTTTTTTGTTGCGACTTCGTCTACACGAAATGTCACAAAAAATCTACGAGCCGTAAAGTTGTATAATATTATTATGGTGTTTGTTGGGAATACAAAACGCGATAAAATCCCCATTGGAGATTTTCTATTCATCGAAAGTGACCTTTAGCGAATTAAAAGTTGTATCACATTATAATATACTTTATCTCAACCGTTGTCCAAACAATATAGGCGTGTTTCCGGGAGGGGGGGGGGGTAATTCGACGGACTGTGCCCACAGTATCAAAAAAATCTTGTCTGGATAAAAAAATATCTTGTGCGATCCCCGATCACTACAGATTTTGATTATTTGTAATCAATAGCCTAACCTATTTGAATACTTGAAAAAGGACTATTCTCAATGGAATTGTTGTTGTTAACCCTTAACTTGGCAAGTGTACATTATTGATGTGAAAATTATGAAGTTTGGTTATTCTTTATATTTTGAGGCCCCTGAACTCAAAAAATTAAAAATAAAAATTTTAGGACTTAAACTTTTAAAGTTATAAGATGTATCCTGTGAGATACATTGCCATAACCTCATAATATGTACTATGTATCTGGTGAGATACATT
>JACXSJ010004808.1:0-10829 GCA_014851325.1 Pentalonia nigronervosa | reverse complement strand
TAAGAACAAAAAATTTAACAGAAGATATCCTATAAGTTTTTGTATCTTTAAAAAAAAAAAACTGGAAAGTCAAACTAATTTGTTTTAATCGTTTGAAATTAGTCATTGGATATTCACCATTAAACTATAACGATTTATCATGTAACGATTTTCTTATTTAATGTAATTCAAAAACAAATAAATCTTACATACAGTTTTACAAAATATTTATATAATTATGATGCAAATACAATATAATTTTCAATTTTTTTTTTTTTTTTTGATTCTTTTTGAGCTAAATATAAGCGTATACAATTTTCGGTTTTATTTTTTTTTTTTTTATAAATATCGATTTAAAAATTTTTTTTGGTCAAAACACTTGAAACTTTAATACAAGGTTCCTAATAAGATAAACTAATAGTTACATAAAAATATTAAATATATATAAGTATAATTTTTTTTTATTTTATAAGCATCTAAAATTCAAATTTTGACAAAATTAATCAAAGTCTTGAAATTTTCAAATTATTTTGTAGTTAAAAATATATAAAATATTAAATTTTTATAGCTAATGTTTGAACATTTAAAACAAGGTTTTTTAAAAGTAATTTATACTGTAACCAAAAAATCTAAAAAATAAATAAACTTTGTTTCTTTTATAGACATTTAAGTTCAAATTTGAAATTTAAACAAAAAATAACAAAATATATGTATTGATAATTTAAAAATATTATTCGTGGGTACTTGCAACTTTTAAAGTATATTATTATATATTACACATACAATGATATTTTTATAAGTATACAAGTTTTTCGAAAATACATTTTTTTAATAGAAATATTATCATGAAATAGAATTAGCATTTGTGTTGACAGACCGTCTTCGTTCAGAATCGTTTTTCGTACGCAATGATTTTAGATCATTGGATTCAAATTTAACACATCAATTACAGTAACCCATCTAACATCTAATGTACACCGTTTTAGAGATATTTTTACACGTAAAATGATATTATCTTAGTGATAAAACGTGATGGTTACCATTTATCAAATATTGACATTATTTGTATGTATTCAGATTTTCATAACAATATTTTTAGCTTGTGGTTCGATAAAAAAATATGATTTAATATAAATTTAAGAATTGATAAATTAAATGATAATTGTTTTTTATATCATATCTAGGTTAAATATCAAAACATAGAAATATAACACAATAATAATATATTTAATATTGGCTGACAACAATATGTTTGATATAATCACTATGCATAATTAATTGTTTTTTACTAAATATTATTTTGTTCATAATACATATTTGTGAATTTGTGAATTGCACTTCATTTATTTTCATATCTGTCGTCGGTATGTTTAAAATAATGTACTATTATTTATCAAAACTTTGCGGATCAATCAATGATTGTGAGCTGCAAATAAAAGAGGATTTAAAGGTAAACAAAATATTACACATCTATAATAATTCTAATGTAAAATAGCTTGTCTCGTTCTACTTGGCGTAGCTCAGGTTTGAGATGTAACAGGTGGAACGGATATGGGAGCTATTAAATCCATATTAAAATATAATTCAATATTTTAATAAAAATGTATATTTTTTTTTTTGAAAAAGTATGTATTTGTTTATTTTATAACTTAAGAAAGAGTTTTAAAAATTCAAGATCGTTTATAAGTCAATAAAAATTTTTTGGGGTACCAAACACATTTTGTGAATGATCAGTCATTATTTTATATAATATTTTTAAACACTCGCGTTATTTATAAGTGATATATTTGATTTTGTGAATATTAATATTCACTAGAAAATACAATGGGATACAAAATGTCCAGACTTTTGAAGTAAGATAGGGAAGTAAATAAATTATATTGTAAAGGAAGTATAATGTATAATATAGTACATAAATATGTTGTACTAACATAAGTAGTAATAGTACCTATTTCTATTGTTAGGATAACACGGATGAGATTTTTTTCGATGCTCGGAGTGGAAGTGATCGCACTAGTATCGATACCAATATATCTAAAGAACAACAATTTAAATCGATAGAAGGTTAGTTTTTTATATAACTGAATTATATTTTAATTAAAAATATCTTCATATAATTCAATACTTTCTAGAACTGTATAGAGAGGAAGTAAAAAAACAAGAATCTGAAGAAATACAAGTATTAAACAAATACATTTTGAACAATCGAATGGACAATAATCATATTGGTAGTAATAAATGGTTTTTATTCCATTTTCAGTCGTTTCGTTGCGAAGGATGTTGGCGTACGAGTTTGGAACAAATATACCAAAATAATATCATGCGTGAATTATTAGAGACTGTGCAAAAGTTACAAAAGAAAGTGGATGAAAAACAGCAATTTGACATCGGAAAAAAAAATCACCACGAAGATCCAAGAATTTTAAACGTGTTGAACACGTTGTCAAAAAATACAGACGACATCAAAAATCAGATGTCGTCCATAGAAAGTAATATATATATATATATATATATATATATATATATATATATATATAATAATATAAAATACTTATATTTTATTTAACGTCCGTTTAGAAAATACCGAAAAACTGAAAAATAAGTACGGAATACTTAAAACTCGTATTGCAAACCTTGAAAGTAAATAAGAAAATATCAAATAATGATAGATATAACATAGGTACTAATAAAGTATGTGTGTGTATGTATGTAGAAGAATCGATGGAAAACTCTATGAAAATAATTGGAATGGACTATTCGCATCGAATGCTGTTGTGGACGAAGCCAAATTTTGACGAAAGAGCAGTTGTAAAGTTAGCCGATAACTACTTGAACCAATATCCGCCAAACGCGTATAATCAACAACACATCATTCCAACGACTCCGGCAGATTTTATGCAGACAGGACCGTCCCCTGTACACTTGATTTCGAGGTCACCGCCCCAACCTCACCTGGTAACCCCGGCAGCCACAGTTTTTGGGCCACCGCCGCCCCCACATCCCCCGGTAACCCCGGCAACCTCAGTTATTGGGCCACCGCCACCCCCACCTCCCCCGGCAACCACAGTTTTTGTGCCACCGCCACCCCCACCTCCCCCGGCAACCAAAGCTTTAAAGTCACCTTCTCCACCACCATCGTCTCAGATGACGATTGGTACAACGTTCACGGGATCACGGAACAAAGTCCAGGCGCCAGCGGCTAACTTCTCTCCGGCGGTCGCGCCAGAAACGACTGCGCAAAAAACATACAGCCGCATAGTTATAACGGAGGAGTTACTCAAGTCCGTCGTTTTGAAGCCGCCCGGTCAGAGGAAGGCCGGAAATCGGATGCTGACCAAAAACTAACCAAAATACGACAAAATAGCTCGCAGCACGGTACTCGTTTTGATCGTCAATATCGAATGTTAAATACTATGTTTCAATACAATTATTAATTTACTTGAAAATTGCTAAATAATAAATATTCAACGTTTTTTAATTATAAGTATAATACAAAAAAATGAATAAATAAACAAAGAGTTATTGATTATTGAACAGGTAGATAACCCATGCAAAGATAATAATTGGCTTCTCATTTTTTTGATGCAACTACTATGGAGTGCTAGTGTTGATGGGATTCGAGGAGATGGTACGTATATCATAGGTTGATGGGTGATAATGAAGGTACCAGGATTCCAGGTGTTGGTTCCTCTGTCATAGAATGCGGAGAGGTGCAGTGTTAGGCTATTGTTAGGTGGCGTAGATATGTACTATCAACTATAGATTGATCACTGATGAAGTTATTATCGACCATTTAAACGAGGTCACAGATATATATATATATGTTACCGGAATAGATGAAAATTCAGGAATTGTCGGTATATCCTAGTTATTGTTGACAATGGCTGGAAACGTTAGGCAATGTTGGATATTTCGTAGTTTTATCAACATTTCCGTATTATATTAAGCAATGTTATAAATCCGAATCGAAAAAAATATCGATACCGCGCTTTATCGGTGATCGATCTGATTATGGAACATAGCTATCTATATTATTACTTATTAGTTATTATAGTATATAATATGATAAATCCTGTTTTATGTTAATGTTTTTACATCCCGAAAGTAACTGTACAATGTACAGTACTGTTTGTGCATTGAAGTAGTGAATAGTAACGTGTAATAACTAATAACATTGTTCTTTTTTTCAACAATCTCCTTAAAAATGGATTTAAATGAAATGCGCATAAAATTTGATAATGCAATTATATTATTAATTGAATCGAAACGTAACAACAACAACTTTTTTTTGAATAAATAAGAATATTGTGAACGAATCGAAGAAATAAAAAAATCTAAAATTACACTATCTACGGCTGGAGTAAAAAAGTGTACGAAAGACTATAGGAATGTTCGTAAGTACGATATTCTTATTATCAACGGTAAAGATCGTCTTATTAAAACTATAACCAATACGTCAGAGGGTGTGCGTTATTATGTAAAAAATGAAGAGTTGTTTGATATAATTTATTCTACACATACAGCAATCGGTCACGGAGGCCGAGACCGAATGATGACTGAACTTAAATTAAAATACGCGAATGTGACAAAGGAAACAATAATGGTTTATTTAAGTCTATGTTCTGATTGCCATAAAAAATCTTTAAATCCAAAAAGAGGGCTTGTATCAAAATCTATTTTACATTCGGCATACAACTCACGTGCTCAATTGGATTTAATAGATATGCAATCGCAGAGCGTAAATGATTTCCGATTTATAATGAATTACCAAGACCACCTAACAAAGTTCGTTGTACTTAAACCATTAAAAACAAAACGTGCGGAAGAAGTTGCACATAATTTACTAGATATTTATACAACATTTGGAGCACCAGCCATACTGCACTCAGACAATGGAAGAGAGTTTGTTAATAATACTATAAAGGAACTTCATGCTATGTGGGGTGATGTAAAAATTGTTCATGGAAAACCTCAACATAGTCAGAGCCAGGGCTCTGTCGAACGCGCCAATCGAGATGTGGAGGATATGTTGGCTACATGGATGGCCGAGAACAAAAGTAGTGATTGGCCGTCTGGATTAAAATTTATACAGTTCCGAAAAAATCGCCCTTTTCATTCAGGTAAGAATTATTTAAATAACTATATTTCTTATAATATATTATTTTATTGGCTGCAATACGATTGCGCGCGGTCCTTATCAACGGTACCTTTTTAGGTGTACAAGTAACTTTTTGTACTATTTTTGACTGATTAATTGTTGTATAACGCACGTCTATTATGTTATTAGAAATAAATAAAATAACAACATATACGACAATTAATAACAAATTTTTTTATAATTTTTTCAATAATAATAATTTTTTTAAATTTTAATAATAAGTTGGCAACGTCGCATTTAATTTCACGCGCAACGTACGCTTTTGAATAGTTAAAAGCATGTTCTTTGTTATTCCGGCACCGCCCGCCATCGTATGCCCAAAAAGGTAAAGCGCGCGCAATCGTACTCCACCGATTTTATTTAATTAACTAAAAAAACATAATATTACCTTTATACATTTAATAAGATAACATTTTTAGGTATTGGAAGATCACCGTATGAGGCAATGTTTGGATGTTCAGCGCGATTAGGCGTAGCGTCAATAGGTTTACCTATGGATGAAATAGACTACCTACAATCTGAAGAAGATATTGAGAATATTTTACAAGTTTGTGAAGCTCAGAATGACCATCTCGGTTCAGATTCATTGGACTCTGAACAATGTCATACTACACAAGTTAAAAAAAACGGACCAGGAACTGGAAATAACTCAGAACTTAGTATGAAACAATAAAATTAATGTCTACTATAGTGTATATTTTATTTTAATATAAATAATTTTATAGTTAATCAACGACAGCAGAAAATTCAACACGAACGAGCTTTATCCTGTTAAATGTTCAGAAAAACAAGCGAAAAAAATGGTAAAAACATCTAATTCAAAATACCCGGAACTTGAAGTAGAAACATCTGTGCGTGTCTTTATTCCTGATGTTGACCGAGCTCGTGGCTGTCCACGAAATGTATTGGCAGTTATAACTGATGTGAAAGATAATTTATATAAATTATATAAGCATAAATTGTATAATTATTTTAAACAACTTAATATAATTTAATATTTTATTATATATATATTTTTTTTACTATTTATTATTATTATTTTTATAGGTACAGAAAATGGATTTCTGAAATATAAGTATACCAGGACAGAAATCAACCCATGCAAGGAGAAGCTTCTAGATCTTGAAATGGTTGTAAGTAAATTGAAAGAGGAAGGAGAAATAACTCTCCGTGAAGCAGCTGCCTTTAACAGGATTTCTGGATCCCAAGGTTTTACGAGATGCTACTGTAAAACACAGTGTAAGACCAATAGATGTGCTTATCGTGCATCTACTAAATTATGTAATTCTAAGTGTCATAGCAGTTTACCGTGTAACAATAAAGATTAAGAATATGATTTATAATAAATGGCTAATAAGTATTATAATTTATAATATATTATTATTATTATAAAGATTAAGAATTTAAGATTATGATTTATCCTAAATAGCTAATAAATAATATAATATATTATTCGATTTTCAACTTAATTTTTAATGTTATCATCAATGTCTTCTTTCATTAGGAATTGTCATAAATGACTAGTTATTGACGTTAATTCCTTATTAAATCAGGCCTTATCGTTATTGACTAGTCATTGTCAACACTGACTGAATGTCATTTTTTCTGGTAAAATATATATACTTTATTATAAATATAGTTGTATATATATGAAAAAAAAATATTTGTTTGTATGTCCTTCATGCACTTGTACACTATTCATCCGATCTCCACGAAACTTTTGGAAGTTGTTGAGTACACTCTCGCGAAGGTTTCTGGCATATTACATCCTATCTTACATACATATTATTATACGCTAAAAATTCTGGAAAAACTGAAAGTGCAGTTTTTGATGGGATATATAATATGTATAATCTCTGTTTATTTATAGGGTTGTCAATGGTTACATATTTTATAGGTAGGAATATGGCATAAACATATTTTAACAAATAAACTTATAAAAAAAAAACAAATCTTTGGCACAAGATACGGATGCCATGTTTTTCATTTACCTAATATTCTGATTTCACTTAGGCACCTCGCGGGATCCTTAATGAGGATTGTCTACCTAAAAATATACTGCTCGCATATTTTCTGCAATCGAATTACCTACCTAATTGGCTTAGTTGCATGTAAATCACTTGAGGTTATTCTTGACTTAATCTGTGGCCTCGAATTAAATGGCTACATGCTGCATCGACTAAACACATAAGTAGGATATAGTAGTTGGATATGTAGTTTATTGTAATTATCTGGGTCCAATGGACGATAGTTTGTCCACGTCCATTTCTAATAATAGAAAATTTGTTCAAATAAAATGGGAAATTGAAATACCATTGTCTATATTTCTTATATTATTATTATATAATCGACGGAATATTTTGTCGTATTTTGGTTAGTTTTTGGTCAGCATCCGATTTCCGGCCTTCCTCTGACCGGGCGGCTTCAAAACGACGGACTTGAGTAACTCCTCCGTTATAACTATGCGGCTGTATGTTTTTTGCGCAGTCGTTTCTGGCGCGACCGCCGGAGAGAAGTTAGCCGCTGGCGCCTGGACTTTGTTCCGTGATCCCGTGAACGTTGTACCAATCGTCATCTGAGACGATGGTGGTGGAGAAGGTGACTTTAAAGCTTTGGTTGCCGGGGGAGGTGGGGGTGGCGGTGGCACAAAAACTGTGGTTGCCGGGGGAGGTGGGGGTGGCGGTGGCCCAATAACTGAGGTTGCCGGGGTTACCGGGGGATGTGGGGGCGGCGGTGGCCCAAAAACTGTGGCTGCCGGGGTTACCAGGTGAGGTTGGGGCGGTGACCTCGAAATCAAGTGTACAGGGGACGGTCCTGTCTGCATAAAATCTGCCGGAGTCGTTGGAATGATGTGTTGTTGATTATACGCGTTTGGCGGATATTGGTTCAAGTAGTTATCGGCTAACTTTACAACTGCTCTTTCGTCAAAATTTGGCTTCGTCCACAACAGCATTCGATGCGAATAGTCCATTCCAATTATTTTCATAGAGTTTTCCATCGATTCTTCTACATACATACACACACATACTTTATTAGTACCTATGTTATATCTATCATTATTTGATATTTTCTTATTTACTTTCAAGGTTTGCAATACGAGTTTTAAGTATTCCGTACTTATTTTTCAGTTTTTCGGTATTTTCTAAACGGACGTTAAATAAAATATAAGTATTTTATATTATTATATATATATATATATATATATATATATATATATATATTACTTTCTATGGACGACATCTGATTTTTGATGTCGTCTGTATTTTTTGACAACGTGTTCAACACGTTTAAAATTCTTGGATCTTCGTGGTGATTTTTTTTTCCGATGTCAAATTGCTGTTTTTCATCCACTTTCTTTTGTAACTTTTGCACAGTCTCTAATAATTCACGCATGATATTATTTTGGTATATTTGTTCCAAACTCGTACGCCAACATCCTTCGCAACGAAACGACTGAAAATGGAATAAAAACCATTTATTACTACCAATATGATTATTGTCCATTCGATTGTTCAAAATGTATTTGTTTAATACTTGTATTTCTTCAGATTCTTGTTTTTTTACTTCCTCTCTATACAGTTCTAGAAAGTATTGAATTATATGAAGATATTTTTAATTAAAATATAATTCAGTTATATAAAAAACTAACCTTCTATCGATTTAAATTGTTGTTCTTTAGATATATTGGTATCGATACTAGTGCGATCACTTCCACTCCGAGCATCGAAAAAAATCTCATCCGTGTTATCCTAACAATAGAAATAGGTACTATTACTACTTATGTTAGTACAACATATTTATGTACTATATTATACATTATACTTCCTTTACAATATAATTTATTTACTTCCCTATCTTACTTCAAAAGTCTGGACATTTTGTATCCCATTGTATTTTCTAGTGAATATTAATATTCACAAAATCAAATATATCACTTATAAATAACGCGAGTGTTTAAAAATATTATATAAAATAATGACTGATCATTCACAAAATGTGTTTGGTACCCCAAAAAATTTTTATTGACTTATAAACGATCTTGAATTTTTAAAACTCTTTCTTAAGTTATAAAATAAACAAATACATACTTTTTCAAAAAAAAAAATATACATTTTTATTAAAATATTGAATTATATTTTAATATGGATTTAATAGCTCCCATATCCGTTCCACCTGTTACATCTCAAACCTGAGCTACGCCAAGTAGAACGAGACAAGCTATTTTACATTAGAATTATTATAGATGTGTAATATTTTGTTTACCTTTAAATCCTCTTTTATTTGCAGCTCACAATCATTGATTGATCCGCAAAGTTTTGATAAATAATAGTACATTATTTTAAACATACCGACGACAGATATGAAAATAAATGAAGTGCAATTCACAAATTCACAAATATGTATTATGAACAAAATAATATTTAGTAAAAAACAATTAATTATGCATAGTGATTATATCAAACATATTGTTGTCAGCCAATATTAAATATATTATTATTGTGTTATATTTCTATGTTTTGATATTTAACCTAGATATGATATAAAAAACAATTATCATTTAATTTATCAATTCTTAAATTTATATTAAATCATATTTTTTTATCGAACCACAAGCTAAAAATATTGTTATGAAAATCTGAATACATACAAATAATGTCAATATTTGATAAATGGTAACCATCACGTTTTATCACTAAGATAATATCATTTTACGTGTAAAAATATCTCTAAAACGGTGTACATTAGATGTTAGATGGGTTACTGTAATTGATGTGTTAAATTTGAATCCAATGATCTAAAATCATTGCGTACGAAAAACGATTCTGAACGAAGACGGTCTGTCAACACAAATGCTAATTCTATTTCATGATAATATTTCTATTAAAAAAATGTATTTTCGAAAAACTTGTATACTTATAAAAATATCATTGTATGTGTAATATATAATAATATACTTTAAAAGTTGCAAGTACCCACGAATAATATTTTTAAATTATCAATACATATATTTTGTTATTTTTTGTTTAAATTTCAAATTTGAACTTAAATGTCTATAAAAGAAACAAAGTTTATTTATTTTTTAGATTTTTTGGTTACAGTATAAATTACTTTTAAAAAACCTTGTTTTAAATGTTCAAACATTAGCTATAAAAATTTAATATTTTATATATTTTTAACTACAAAATAATTTGAAAATTTCAAGACTTTGATTAATTTTGTCAAAATTTGAATTTTAGATGCTTATAAAATAAAAAAAAATTATACTTATATATATTTAATATTTTTATGTAACTATTAGTTTATCTTATTAGGAACCTTGTATTAAAGTTTCAAGTGTTTTGACCAAAAAAAATTTTTAAATCGATATTTATAAAAAAAAAAAAAATAAAACCGAAAATTGTATACGCTTATATTTAGCTCAAAAAGAATCAAAAAAAAAAAAAAAAATTGAAAATTATATTGTATTTGCATCATAATTATATAAATATTTTGTAAAACTGTATGTAAGATTTATTTGTTTTTGAATTACATTAAATAAGAAAATCGTTACATGATAAATCGTTATAGTTTAATGGTGAATATCCAATGACTAATTTCAAACGATTAAAACAAATTAGTTTGACTTTCCAGTTTTTTTTTTTTAAAGATACAAAAACTTATAGGATATCTTCTGTTAAATTTTTTGTTCTTA
>JACXSJ010004807.1:0-10853 GCA_014851325.1 Pentalonia nigronervosa | reverse complement strand
AGCAATTTAAAAATATTAAATAGACATATGCACATTTTTTTTATAAGCATTTATACTTCAAATTTATCTCTGTAATATTGTAATCGTTTTGTAGTTAAAAATGTATATAATGTTCAGTTTTGATATCTAAGAATTAAAAATTTAAATTAAGGTTTGTCATAAGTAGTTTATAGTGTAACAAAAAAATCAAAAAAATATATTAAAAAAATATAGTTTTTTAGACATTTTATGTTAAAATATGGACATCAAAATATCGAATATTTTCAAATTATTCTATGGTTAAACATTTATAAAATTTTCAATTTTATGAACGAATGATGGAAAATTAAAAATAAGGTTTTTCGTAAGTCGTTATAAATTGATTTTAAAAATATTTAAAATATAAATGCACTATATATTTATATGCATTTATAAACATTTAAAGAACAAATTCAACTTAACCGACTCATCTAAATAAACCAATTACTATCACTTGTGTTGATTTCTGACGAATCCAACCTAACAAACATTCTTTAACTGTCTTTTTTGAAAGAAACCAACCGACGAGAAGTACAATCTGACATTCACCGAATATCAATTGGCAAAGTCATAACAAATGTTTCTGTTAATTTTCATGTTTAATATATTATCATAAACAAATACACGATGAGTGACTTTAAAGTGAAAAGTAACACTCATGATATTTATAGAAAAAAAACCAAAACTATTTCCAAAATTTGTAGGTCTTTAATTAGCTCAAAAACCGTTAAATTTAATTTGAAATATAATGGTGTATTGAAAATAATAATTTCAACATTCAATAAAAGTTTAATATCATTCATTGTCTAATTTCAAACACTCGTAAAAAATAATTAAAATTTTTGGTTAATTTTTTTTCCGCTAAAAATTGATAAACTGATTGGGAATTTTGTGTAAATTTTCTAAACTAAGGTTTAGACAGAATTATTTTTATGAAATTCGTAATCACAAAAAATTGTAAGATTAAAAAATATATTAAGTATATGGAATCCATACAACGATGCACGTGAATGTTTGACGTAAGATACATATTTTCCCCAATAAAAATAAAGTGGATTCAATTTTTTTTTTTTAATCATTTTATTTGGATTTTACATAAATCGAATGAGTCTTGATTTTCATCAATGGTTCATAATAGAAAGAAACCAAAGTAAAAAACTACAGATAAAATTGTATTTAAAATTAGATGGATACGTAAATAATTATATTCTCAATAATTTACTTGTCATAAAAAAATAATTTTTATGGAATAATAATTTTTAGTGATATTTAAATCTATTTCTTTATATTCCGAAGATATCATGAACACTTTTATTTTCAGTTGTATGGATTATATGAGATAAATCTAAGGCAACTACTTAGTTTAGCAAACAATGCGATTGTTTCCTTCGTAATTCAAATTCTGTTCAGATTGAATAAAAAAGATAAATAAATAGATAGTCTATTCAGTTTTTTGTAATTAGAATACCTATATAATATTAATATATTATAACAAATATTTTCGTGTCAATAAACATATATTTCGTAACTCTAATAAGAATAATAATAAATAGATGTATGGTTCCAACTTGAGGTGTATAAACTACTATATGAAACAAACAAAAACAAATCTAGACAAGTAAGTACCACTTTGCTTAGTGGGTGTCTAATGAGACACTTGAATGGATGTGATTAATTTGAATTTAATGATATTTTATCATGGTATACGAAAAACGATTCTGAGCAAAAATGGTCTATAATATTACTAAGAATATTTTACTATATTATTGATATAAAAATAATTTTTTTTCATATTAGTATTACAACAGTAGGTATAGATTAAATTAATTTCATCCAAAAATATTGCATTTGAAAATATCCTGTGAATAAAATATTATAATATATATTTCAACTTTCAAGTAGCCACGAATAATATTATTAAACAAATTATTATATTAATTTATTATATTATAAGACAATATTATGTGTATAATATGGTTGTGGTTTTAGACTCAGGATCAGCAGGGACAAAAAAGTGGCAGGAATGTATTGTCCTCTGGATGAATCGTGTGTGAGTAATATACGATAGTAAAATAAATATATGTGATATAATAGTACATACCTATTCTATGTATTCATTGAACTTGAATGTTTTACTAGATTGTGATATTTTTAATATTTTTTAATTAATAATTAATTATATTTATTTATTATTAAATTCATTACCAATAATTATCAAAAACTCCACTGTATGTTTTAAAATATTAAAATAAAGAGTTATCAAAATCTTAAAAATTAAATTTGTTGTGGTAGAAAATGGAAATATATATCATGAAAAACTGTTGAGAACGTACTTTATCACGTAAACGGACATTATTGTTTTCCCCCAATTTTGGTTTTATATTACTTTATTGTTTACGATTATTAGAGGTTGTATCTTGTATGAAAACGATTACAACAAAATAATATGTAATGCTAATGGTTTAATATGATAAATTATTTTTATATATTTACAACTCTAGATATAGATTATTCTTTATCAAACCTTTGATATTTATTTATAGCTTTATAGGTATCATTTGCAATTTATATTAATTTATAAGCCAATTTCGACGAACCGTGGTAGAACGGCGAATATACGTTATAACTTATAAATAATTAATGTTAAAAGTTTAAATTAATCTAAATATTTAGAAAAAATCATTATGTATAGTTAAAAAATAACATAAAATATACACACATAAAAATACATATCATTATAAAATCAATAATATAAATTATTATTTACAAAAAAATTTTTATACCTTTTATATAATTTGTTTTCTAGAGTATATTAAGATTTAAAAATAAGGTTTCACACCATTAGAGTATACGTTTCGAATTTAAAAGTTTAATCCTGTTTTTACATTGTTTTATCGTGATTTTATATGTGCAAACATTTATACGCGCACTAATCTTTAAACTTTGATCCTATATTTATTCCATGCTAACATAAGCAACAGTCACAGAAATCCATTACAGTATTGCCAATATTTTGCAAACATATTAAGCTGTCTAGTTTGTTGTACATTTGTAATTGAGACGACTTCACATTACACCATCAACCGTGAATTCTGAAAAAACAAATTTTGCTCTGTGATTGATTGAATCTCGCGACTAGTAAACGGTACACTACTATGTTACAACAGTATATATTTTATACCAGATAAGAAAATCCAATTCTCTCATGGTTCATGTAATACCGGATTCCAGTTACCATTTAATACAAACACTTGAGCCACTTCATCACAATAGAAACTTCGTTTATACATCAATTATCCCCTGACACTCAAAATGCATTTAAATGTTTAAAAAAAAAACTTCATAAAACTATACTGATTCACATTTTTTTAAAAATAATCATTTTATATATTTCATAACTACATAATAATTTCTAAACATTCCAGATTTTATTGAATTTAATCTTTAAATTGCTTATAAAGGTATATAATTTAAATATTTTTAAAACTCATTTTATAACAATATATGAAAAACCATGTATTTAATTTTCAATCCTATGTTTTAAAAATTAAACGTTTTATACATTTTTTAACAACATATTATTTGAAAATTTTTGTTATTTTAATGTTAAAAATTTAATTTAAAATGTCTAAATAAAATTATTTTTTTAATAGATTAATGTTTTTGAGTTTTTTGTCACACTATAAACTATTTACGAAAAACCATATAAACAATTTTTTATCATTAACATTTAACAAATATTTGATAAAAATTTGAAGTTTAAATGCTTATAGAAAAAAAATTGTGAATATGTCTTATTAATATTTTTAAAATGCTATTAAAACAATTTATGACTATCCTTGTATTTTCAAGCATTTTAATTCAACGATTTCTTTTTTTATTGACATTTGAAGAAAATAACAAAAATTAATTGAACATTTCTAATGTCTATAATTAGCTCAAAATGTGTCAAAATATTTTTACAGTTTAATGGTGTATAGAAAATAATAATTTCAGAATTCGGTGGAAATTTTATACGTCTACGGTTATTCTTTTTTGAATTACAACAAAATAAGAAAATCGTTTCAGAGAAACCTATAGTTTACAGTTAAATGTATAATGTCTAAATTCAAACACTCGTAAAAAACTTCAATAGACTATCCAGTATTTTTTTTTTCGAAATTATGTTTTTTTAAAAGTAAAACGAATTATTTTTATGATACACATTTAATAAAGTTGATATCATTTGGTTAAAATCATTACTATTGTCTCAACACTAAACAATTTGAAACACATTCTGAAATTAGTTTTGTACACGTTAAATCATTAAATTCAAAAATTTATAAATTTATAATTATTTATTATCAGCGATAGATCTACATTGAAATTGTTTCTTATTGGTAGCTTTAAATGCTTCTAAATATACTGAAAATTAAATTGTGTGTGGTTAATAAAACTTATAAAAAATCAAGACTGAGTATTAACGATTTAATAAGTTAAAAGTTATGTTAATGATAACTTATTAACCAAACATACTAGTTCGCTGTTTTTATTAAATTATATTGAACTTAACTCATTTTGTATCTACGTTTACTTAAAATCAATTTTTATTATTTTTTTTTTTTTGAATATTCCCTATTAAATTATTTTTTAATTTTCAGAAGTTTTTCTGAAAAATAATATATTTATAATTTATAAGTTCAAACAATATAAAAAATATCATTAGAAAAAAAGTAAATTATCAAAGAATTGTGTGTATATTTTTATAAACAAAGACTAATATGACATTGGTTTTTAATTTTTATAATGATTATGTACATATAATTATAAAACATTAATCTACCTTATATAAAGACAGCAATAAATACGTACATACGAAGTCATAATTTATATACCTACTTATTAATTATTAGGTTCTCATTATTTATTATTCATTAATTATTACTTATTATTTATTAATCTATTTTATATAATGATATAATAATAATAATTTTGCATAAATAATATTTAATATTATTATGTGAGTCAATATGCATATTATGGTATATATGGTATATTACTATTCAAGTGATTATCACTAATTTTAATACCTTTTCAATATTTTTTATTTTTATTAACTTAACTTTTAATTTAATTGAAAAAAAAATATTTAACATAACTTCACTGAATTAAAAAATATCATTAACTTGCCATACCTTGTAAAAAACACTCAATTCCTCATTAATTAGCAATGTTTGTATAATATAATATGTTCACTTTAAACTTATATTTATGATGAGATATCTAACATACTTGATATTATATTACACACATTATAATATAATGAGTGTTTAATAAATAAACATGACCTATCACAATAGTGTATAAACATTTGGATCATTTATTGTGAAATATATTCAATTGCATATGTGTATGTTGTCTTACATTCAATCACGAAACAAATACTAAACACTATAATATTTCCAAAATTAGTTTTGTGCGTATTAATTTTTGAATTCTCATAATGAATGTACGGTCAATGCTAAAAACATTTAACTGGTGTTTTATGATCTGCGGTTTAGGTAGTATTAATTACAATCAGAGTAAGTCGAAAACAAGGATGATGTTATATATCTTGCGGTCTACAATAATTTGTTGTAAATTAAAAATTATATACTACGCTAACAGCTATTGGGTAAAAACAATATCAAATATAATTTAATTTGATTATAACTTAAAATTTATTTATTCCATAATACAATTTGACCATGTTTTAATATATATCTACGAATATTTGACATTAAAATAATTTATAAAAAATCAAAAATAATTGTAAATTTTTAACACATGTTTGTAATTTAAATATGTAATATAATATATTATAATATTATAAACTTTGTAATAGGTAATAAATGTACTACCTTAACTAATTTTTTTTTAAATTTGATCTGATCTGAATTTGATCTACTGGGTTATAATGAATTTCGGTTCTACAACTTATTTATAAATTCGGTAATCCTTAATCATCTGAAAATATTTCAATACATATTTTATAGTTGACAAAGAGTAAAATGTTTGTATTTTATATCTCAAGATCTTCAGGTTTTCGTCCATTATTTGCATGTTTAATATACAATTTATCAACATCTCGAGGTTTCAAATAATTTTAAAATAATATACAATTTATATTAATCTATGTTAAACACGTTCTTAAGAAATTTCACTCAAACTATTTATTTATTTTTTTAGGTCACAGCGTTAGTTTCAAATATTTGTTTATGCGTTGCATTTTACGAATACATACTACTTGTATTATATATAAAGTGAATGGTGAACATAATAAATAAACAAATCCCGAAACGATTATCAACCGTTAGCACCTTCAGGGACCTGCATTTGGAAGTTATAGAATGCTTAAATGATATTAATAAATCGATATATGGTTTACCAGCCATTGTGAGTTATATTGGCGCAAACGTCGGAATAATCATTTGTAAAATGTTCTATTGCATTATATTTCCCAAAAGAAATAATACTAAACATTATTTCATTTTGGACATCATATTGTTGTTTATATGTTCAATCAATATTATACTATTATATGGAATTGGTCACGCCACGGCAAAAGAGGTTTTTAAAATGCATAACTTTTTTTTTTAATTACATTTTTCATGATTTTTGATGTGTAAACATCTATATGTGTTACCCTTTAATATGAAACTATTGTTGAAAAGTCAAAGCCGTAATTTTTTGTACATTGAAGATAATTTATTTTGCCAACGTAAAGTAATCTCAAATATTTTAGTAAAAGCTATAGCTCTGCATTTTGTTACATTAATTTCTAAAATTTAAATTATGATTGAATTGATAAAATTTGTATTTTGTGTACTCTGATGGATTAGAGATATCACCGTTAACCGTGTATTCCGTTAATTATTATCTGTATTGGGCTAAATCTGTTGGCTAGAATGCAGTATACTACAATGTTACCATTGCATATAATTATCGTATACCAAAGTGTAGAATCCAAGGATTTTATTATACTAGTTCCACTTAATATTTAGTTACAATGCAAAATGCATAATCTGAATTTTATGGCACCACTCGTTAAGAATTTAGATGTTTACTCATAAAAAAAAAAATCTCCATAAAATGATACTGATTCAAATTTATTTATTCATTTATATTTTTTGATATTTAGATTAATCGGATGAGTCTTGTCTTAAATCAGCGGTTCTTAATAGAAAGAAATCCTAGAATAAATCGTCAGGTAAAATTGTATTAATTATTATTGTAATAATAGAATATTAAGTTTCTTATTATACATATATGTTTTAAACAAATTTTTTGTATTACTATTTAGATCAAGTTTTTTATGCTTCGGAGACTTCACGAACATTATCATTTTAAGTTGTATGGAATATGTGAAATTAATCTGAGACAACTACTTATTTTAGCAAACAAAGCGATTGCTTACTTAGTAGTACAAATTATGTTCGAGTTGAATAAATGATAAAGAGAGATAGTTAAGGGTTTTCTCTATTAATTACTGTTTTGTGTTTTTAGATTTCTTATATAATATAATTTAATTTAAAAAATGTCAAACATAAATTTACAATAGTTTTTTGTATCCTCCGAAATTTAGAATTTTTTTCATTAATATTTTTTATTAAATCTTTTTGATTTATATAATAAATTAGAGATACCAATTATAAATCAATATGTGATATGAACATTTGTTTAGGTAGGTAGTGTTAATCCCGAAAATGGTTCATCACTCCTGTTATAATATATGATTTGTCATTGAGCTACTGCTAAATGGTTACTGTATATGAACTACGGTTTGTATAAACGCATATTAAATTCGATTATAAGGATTTAATGTATCTTGATTGACAAGGATTGTATACATAATATAATATAGATTTTACAAATTACTTGATGAGTTTTTTTTTACATGCGCCTAAGATGTATTTCATTATATTATTATTGTATTTATTTTAGATGTTCTTAATAATACTTTATAAATTAAATTATTATTCTTTGTCACCGCACAATACAGAACATAATATAAATAATAAATATTGCACAATATTATTAAGAAAAATCATAATCTCTTGCACGAAAACAGGCAGTAATATTTGCTTTGCTTCTGAACACTAATTTCCTAAGGATAGGTAAGTTATAATATGTAGGTAAATCTTCTAATGGTATTGTTAATTTGTATCCGTCTTTTTCGATTGCCCTTTTTAATTTTTCCAAGTCGTTATACAGAATTTTTGTTTTTATATTCCTTGATGCAATTCTTTGTAGTTTACAGTGTAAATGAATATTTGTATCTTTTTCATTGTTTGTAAATTTTAAAATTACTGACATTAAATTATACATAATTTCTTGGATACCTTGAATTCTATTTTTCTGATTTGTTTTTTCTTCATTTATACATTTTGTAAAACTATCCCTTAATAATTTCATATTGTTTTTAGTATTTTTAGTGTATATATTCAGATCTGTAGTTAAGTTTATTAGATCTTTATGATCTGATACAAAAGCATTTTTAAATTTATTAATTTGCTGATCTAACATTTCTTCATTGGTATAAAAGGATTTTAATTGTTTTTCTGTTGCAACATTACAACAAAAGTGGTATAAGTTCCCAAAAAATTGAATCCCCCTTTTAGATCTACTTTTTAATATGCTTTTATTAGTTATATCTAACATTTTTGGATCGCTTTCCCTTATGTTTTTATTAATGACGGTTAATATATATAGTGTTTGGTTAACAATTTTGCAGTAGTTCGTATATTTATTTTCGCAAAAGTTTTTGACCCCCCCTCCCGTTATTTGTTATATTTTCCAAAGAGTCATCTGGATCGTCGTCTTGTAATTCTTGTGTGTAAATTAATGGAATGCTTTTATCGTATAATATGGCCTCTGGTACCTCGTCGAAAAAAGCTCCGGGAGATACAATAACGGCTAAATTTTCTTCTGCGTTAACATTGATGAATACCGCGGCTGTTGTGAGGATTTTAAAAAACATCTAGAACCAAATACTGCATTAAAATATGTGTTATATATATATATAATTTATTAAAGGGTTAAAATTGTATAATATGTTTTAATTGTTTTTATTTTATTGTTTTATACTTCTATTTCATAGAAAGGTTTTATTCTTTGCACATGTATGGTATCTATGGTTTTTTTCCTTTTAAAGTTAGTTCTACTTTGTAATTTACATCGGATAATTTTTCTATAATAGTAAAGGGGTCTCTATATTTATTTGCTAATTTCTTTGATTTATCTTTTTCGTTGAAATCGAATTTTATTAGAACTTTCTGTCCCGGGTTGAAATTAATGTTTTTATGATTTATGTCATATTGTTTTTTTTGAATAACTTGTTTTTTTTCGACAATTTTGGGTATCGTGTCTCTAATCTTTTGGAGTTGTTTTAGAGCTTTAGTAAAGTCAAATAATTCGTCTTCATTAGTCAATTTATTATCTAAAGATTGGTTTGCTTCTATACCATGAAGTAAATAAAATGGGCTTACTTTTAATCTCGAACTTGGACTAGTGTTATAAGCAAAAATAATCATTTTGTTATATAATGACCAGTCCTTTTGATTCTCGTTTATGTAATGTGATACTATTACAAATAATTTTATTCATGAGTTCGGTCATGCCATTTGTTTGTGGGTGATAAGCGCTAGAAAAAATTTGCGTGATGCCTAATTTTTTACAGGCATAGTCTACCTCTTTATTTTTGAAATGAGTGCCTTTATCACTACAAAAGTATTTAGGTACTCCGTAGAATATAATTAAGTCCATTAAGGCGCGTACATACGAAAGCATAAAAGTGACGAATGCTCACGCATGTTCGCGAGCAACCCATCGTGCGAGCGTATAGCATTCGGATCCATTCGTCAACGTTCGCCGAATAGGTCGAACGGCGAGCCGATCACTGTCGGTATTTTGGTCTTGCTCAAAGAAACACCGCGAGCATACGAGTTATCGTGTAGACGGTTATTTTGGTTTTGTGTTGTGCGTCGTATGCCAGTGAAAATTATTTAAAATGGACTGGCCCAGTAAATTAAGTTTCGAATTAATTGAAGAATTTCGACAAAATGAAGTACTATGGGATCCACAAAATCCATCGTATTTTTCAAAAAATGCGAAACACGATGCGTGGTGTTCAATTTCGAGAAAATTGAATAAAGATGTCGAAGAAATAAAAAAGAAAATGTTAAGTTTACAAGGTTCATATCGCCGAGAAAAGGCCAAAATAAAAAATTAAATCAATTAAAGACACATTAATTTAACTTTTAATGTAAATTGTAATTAATAAACTATTTAAACATAGGCATGTACTTTACTCAATATAAATTTAAAAAAGAATTAGTCAACTACTGAAAGGGAACTGATGGCAGGAATGCTGGAATAGGAGCAAATGGGTAAATATTGTTCGACGCATACCATGCGTCGAACATTCTGTACACACGAACAAACAAAATTCATACGAATGCTCACATGCTCGCGATGTGCGACGCACAAAAATGCTCTCGTGTGTACGTACCTTTAGAAAACTTATTGTTGCTGCTCCGTTAGCATTTGCAACCGCCTTTGCGACAGCCATTTTTGTTGCGTTACAGGTAGCTACAATAAGGTATTTTTTTCCTCTAGAGCAGCGGTTCCCAACCTCGGGTCGCGACCCAAATTAGGGTCGCAGAGGTTTTCATGGTGGGTCGCGAAAGCTTTTCTTATATTTACATATTATATTTTATTATATTATAATGTCAATATCGGAAAAAAAAAATTCCCGAAATATTCTGATGGTAAAATTATTGAAGAAGAAAATAACTAAATACATATGTAAATTGATT
>JACXSJ010004806.1:0-10855 GCA_014851325.1 Pentalonia nigronervosa | reverse complement strand
CATTGATAAATAATTACTATCATACTTACGAAGTTTTGTTGACTTTTCTTTACTCGTACACGGAGTTTTTTCATCATCAACGTCAGAATTCTTCCTTTTTAAATTTAACCAACGTTCCATTTAAACTAAAAAGGCTAATGTCTTTAAGATGATTTGAAAAAAAATCACGTATTAATTGAAATTATGTAGGTATAAAACTGATCAACTGCACTTATTGGTAGTAAATATACGACTGTCGAGTGCCGACATCAATGCTGTATGCCTATAAAATTCGTATGAACAAGAAACTGATAAATAAATATTAATAATACAATTATTAGGTTTAGAATGTTGAGATACTTAATTGTATCGAATTCCACATTGTAATCGGTGTAATAAAGATAAGATAGGTTTACCTATCTCTTACAATATAATATATATTTTATAATTTTATATGAAACAAAAATAATAATCGAAAAATATTGTAATAATACGCTCATGTCACAAATTGACTTATGTTAGGTGGTAAAGTTGCCGCGGACCCCCGACATGAGTGTTGCGGACCCCCAGGGGGCCGCGGACCACAGGTTAAGAACGGCTGCATTAGATAAAATATGTAAAATAGTATAATATAGTTATTATATTAGCTTACCCAGAATATCTATGAATATATAAACGTAATTAATTGATTAGTAATAAGAATATTAGTACTATCACAGTAATACTACAATATCAACTATGATTAATATTTATAATCATATATAATTTGATGTATGTTAATTAACAAAACAAAACAAATAAAATAAATTTATTTTCTTTTTAAAATGTTGAAAAAAAAATATTTTTTTTTTAATCCTATAAGTGCTAAATGTTTGGCAATATAGTTATCCAAGCGTATCTCACATTTGTTAAATATTATTAAACTTATATAGTTAGTTACAAATATATCTTTCATGTATATTGATTTTTAATAAAAAATACGAATTGTAAAAATGAATAAGAATCAAATTATATATATATATATATATATAATATTATAGTGAATTATGTTCTATTATCTATAGTATTAGATTCCGTTAATGAACTCATGCGGACGTATTGATTTATTCAATAATAGTATATTAATAATTGATATTTTGTTTGTATTGTAAGATATATATTTTAATAATATGTGTATAATATAAATCATTAAATTTAGTGATCTTACTTTCAAGTACTGTAAATTAATAAACATAAATATTAGATAAATATAATTATTTAAAATATATTTAATGGTTATCAAAATTCTATACGAATTGAAATACATTTGATTTGTTATTAGTAAGTAATAAATACTGAACGCTTGTTTAATTTTTTAGATTCTATAAGCGGTGCGGAATGATGCATGTATTTGTATTGAAAATTGTTATAAAGTGATTTTAGATTCTGAGTGGAGCGAGGAATGTATTGATTTTTGAATGATGTGGTTTTTTCTCTTTTTGTCTGTCACTACATTTGAGTGCAGTAAAAGTCTTCCAATATTCTTCATCGAAATCTTTTTTGATAGGAAAGTGAAACTAGTTGTACCAACTAGTTAGTTACCTTTGATGAGTCAAAAGTGAAAAATTCCTAATAGTTTTTAATCGCACTAGGAAAAACAGAAAAAAACTAAGGAAAAACGGAATATTTCCGCAAAACAAATTTTTTACAAAATTTATTTTTATTTTTGATGTAACAAAATAAATAATTACTGTAAATACAAGAAATTTTCATCAAAGTAAGTAATAAATACTGAAAGCTTGTTTAATTTTTTAGATTCTATAAGTGGTGTGGAATTTTTCAAATCCTATAAGTGCTATATGTTTGGCAATATAGTTATCCAAGCGTATCTCACATTTGTTAAATATTATTTAACTTATAAACTTTACATTGTAAAGTTTTATTGTAATTTATGATATTTTTGGTGACCTAAAAAAAATATAAAAAAATTGAATGTCTGGTCTATTAAGAGGATGCAACACCTGTAGGCATTATTTCTATTTTACAGACATACAATATATCAAATTTAAGTTCAATAGTTCAATTTTTTTGTTAATAACCTTTAAGTTAAATAATAGGTCAAACAGGCCTCACTCTATTATTAACACATATTAAACAAAATTGAAATTGCTAAACACAAAATTGTTGTTGTTCTTAAGATAGGTGTGGGTGTGATGTCCTCATGGAGAAATTTTTTTAAGCTAAGATGGATATTATCTATGCATAAATAACCTATCTAAGATATTTAGATATCAAGAAGCATAAAAAGATTGTGAACAAACCAATTTATATTTTACCTTAAAATCTATCAATGTTGAGGAATTTGAAGAATTTGATTCTATATTATGGCAAGACGATGAAGTACTGACCACATCAAATTCTGTATGATTGATTGGACCAGCACAGACACAATCGCTTCCACAACTATTATCCGAGGAAAGATCCGCTTCGCTTATTGCTTCCACTAAGAAACAAGTTATTTTAAACACCATAATAAATGTTATTGTAAATTGTTTAATAAAATTAAAATTAGATTCATGTTTTTAATATAGACTTATAATATATACTAATTTACTAAATTTTTTATTGATCCATGAGAAGTGTTCAAAATGTATCGTAGCTGTTAATTAGGACTGAAATAATTGGGATTAAATTCACAAAAGATAATTTATAAATTTCATTAATAATAGTATTTAATCTATGATAGAATTGATTGCATGCATAATTTATAGATATATATAAATATTATACTACTATCTATGCATAATAGTTTATAAATAATATGATTTCTTCTTTGATTAATAATTATGATTACCTACATTCAATAATTTTAATAACATTTTCATCACATACAGTAGACAACGATTTCATACTGTTGATAACATAATTCGTTAAATTCTTATCCAACAGATTTTACTTGTAAGTATTTGAACATACAGAAAAAAGTTTTGTTTGTATTAATTTTGGTGTTATGTTACTATTATTAGTTATTGTCTCTAATTCGATATTTTTTTCTTTTAGGTATTTTCGATCTGGCACGTACCTAATTGTGATATCACATTGTTTTCAAGTTCTTCCAAATGACAACTGTGCGTCTTTGTTAAGAAAATAAATTTTGAATTTTGATAGTAATCTCGACTATGTTATTTGAATTTATAAAGTACGTAGGTAAAATATTTTACAAGGATTATATTTATATGTATTCGGATATTGGATGTAGATTTCAGTGAACCAGATACCAATAATTTTTTGCTATTGCATAGTTTGCACAGTGCTTGAATATTTTCGTTACTGTAAATATTATTGAACGCAAATAGAAACAAAGCAGCACTAATAATTTTATGTGATTTACTTATAAAATATACATTAGGTGTTCCAAAAATTTTTATAACTAAGTGGTTTTGATTATAAAAACGCCTATAAACTAAATTGTAAGAATTTTTGCGTAATTTTTGATATCTATAAAACTTTGAAAAATATTTTATGCTAAATAATTCTCAGTTTTTATTTTACTCTTTTCGACAGTTATTTTTAGGACTTAAAAAAAATCTTCTTGCAGAGTCAGATTTGAATCTCTATTAAAATGTTGTCTACACCTAGGTGTTTTTACAAACCACTAAGTAAAACAAATTCTTGGAACGTGCCAGGCATGCACTCGGGATTTTTATTTGGGGGCTTCAAATTTTCTTACTCTCCCTTACATACAATTACACAATAACTATTAAATTTTAATAACTTAACTAAGTTATATAAAAAGTGGTTTAGGGAGCTTTGACTTTAATGTCTTTCTCCTGAGAGTGCCATTTAGAACGCTCAAACATGTTTTTAAAAGGAATTTTTTGTGCACAAATTTATGGTGAGAAAAAATAAAACACTTTTTTAATATATTTATATGAATTTTTAATTACACTATAAACTACTTACGAAAAATCTTGTTTTAAATTTTCAAACGTTAGCTACAAAAACTAAACATTTTATAAATTTTTATCTACAAAACAAATGTTTGATGATGAAATTTGTTCAACATTTGATGTTTAAATGCTTATAAAAAAAATTAGTGTTTTTGTATATTTAATTTTTTTGATCAGTTATTATAAAAACATATAAAAAACCTTATATTCAATTTTTAAGCATTTGGACCAATAAACTTTTTTTTTGATAAATAAAACAAAATTTCTAAAAATCAAAAAAAATCATAGATTTTCAAATAAACTCAAAAATTGTCAAAATATTTTTAAAATTTTTGTTGTATAAAGAATGATAATAGCAACATTTAGTGAAAATTTCAAATATCTACGGTTATTCTTTTTTGAATTATATTAAATTAGAAAATCCTTCCCTGTGATATCGAGTGAATCCAATGTGATATCCAATGTCTAATTTCAAATACTCATAAAAAAATTAGTTTGACTTCCCGGTAAAATTTTTTCTTTTTATGTAGATAGAAAAACTTATAAAAAATATTGTGTTGAATTTTCAAATGTTAGATTTAAATAGAAAATTATTTTTGATGAATTTCCTAATCAAAAAAAATTTCAAAATTTTCGTAATTTTTACGTATTTTGTCGAAATTTTTACTTTAGATGCTTATAAAAAACCTATTGGAGACTTACGCTCAACTTTTTTTTAAATTTTAACATACAACAACTTATGATGAACCTTGTATTAAATATTTGGGTTTTTTGACCGATTGAAAAAATGTTAATCGTCAACATTATTGTTAGATTATTATTTTCTTACACCAGAAAATATTGAAAATATTTTGAAAATTTTTGAGCTAATAATTATAAGAAATTTTCAGATTTATTAAATTTTTTTTTCTATTAATATCGATAATATATTTTCATTGGTTTAAAATTTTTAAAAATTTATTACAAGGTTCCTCATAAGTTGTTATAATAACAGATCATAAAATTACATAAGCTCAATTTTTTTTATAATCATCTGAATTTCAAATGTTGACCAAAATTGATTATCGAATACTTGCAAATTGTTTTGTAGTTAAAAATGTATAAACTGTTCACTTTTTATAGCAAAAGATTAAAAATAAAAAACATATTTTTTCGTAATTTATTCTAAATGCAGTTTCAAAAATATTTAAGATACAAATGCACACTTTTTTTATAAACATTTAAAGTTCAAATTTTGACCAAATCCATCAAAATATTAAATGTTTGCAAATTATTTAGTATTTACAAATGTAAAAAAAAGGATCAATTTTATAGCTAAGGACTAAAAAGTTAAAACAAGGTTTTTCGTAATATTTAATAGTGTAACCAAAAAATCAAAAAAAAATAATTCTATACAGACATTTTAAGTTCAAATTTGAACGAAATTAGTTGTTTAAATGGAGAATAACGAGGTTAATCGTTAACGTCGTAATTTAAAAATATTTTTCGTGGGTGCTTGAAACTGTTAAAGTATAATATTGTATTTTACACAATCAAATGCAATGTTTTCTAATAAAATAATTCAACTAACTGTGTTATCAATAGTAAAATGAATTATATTAATAACAATAATATCTTAAAATACACATAGTTGTGTAGGCTGACGACCGTTTTTACTCAAAATCGTTTTTCGTATACACAATGATTTATACCATTAAATACAAATTTAACACATCCTTGAAAATGACCCATTCAACAACTGCTATATAGCAAAGTGGTAACTATTTACCAATATTTTTAAATTTGTTTATGATATTAACGTTTTAAGTAGGTCTACATATATAATAACAAAAATAATTATCTCCTAACGTATGGTAGTTGTAGGGTTTTTAATTTGGGAACTTCGACCGTGATGATTATGCTTTGTTAGTTCAGTTCAGTGTTTAGTTGTTTAAGTAATTTATTGACGTATTTTCTAGTGAATGTTGTAGTGTTTGTCTTAGCTCGAGTCGCTACCATTTCAGGAAGTATATTTTTTGTTTTTCTTTAATTCTATGCAATTAGTTTCTAAGACAACTGTATTTAAATTTTTGTTATTTAATGAACAAAGATTATTATAATAAAATGTATTTAGTAGATTAATTTTCATCAGTCCTTATATAAAGTAAAATGAAATCCTCGAAGAAAAAAGCAAAGGATATGGCAAAAGTTGTACCTTCGAATGATCCGGTTAAACCAAACGATCAGTTAATTCTAAGCCAAGAAGTAAAATAAAAAATGCATTTGTGTATATAGCAATTAATTAATGTAAAACTATAAAGATTGACTATTTTAAAGTTATATTGAATAACAATATTGAGTTGATCATGCAAATAATTAAATTACATTTTTCAAAAAAATAATTCTCTACTTTTCGAGAAAAATGGGATTAATAAAAAATGAATGTTATTTTGGCTGATATATTAAAATGTATAAAAAATTGTTACTCTCACGTCTACATTAATAATAGTTGGTTTAAAAAACCATAGATTGAATGCTATCGATATACTTACCTTATATAGTTCTTTTTTCAAAACTTTTTTATTCAGACTTGTCACCCACAGAATGATTAGGTTGTATAACAATAAAATAATATAGAAACGTATTTTAGGACTTAGATGAAGTTTATGGTAATGGTCTTTTTATTAAAGAGCCACCCATACCACACGCTAAAGTAATTTATAGCAATAAACAAAAGACGTTTTTACCAAAGAAAGAAATCACTAATAGTATAAAACTCTTCGAGTTGAAATCTACATTATTTCATTGCGAATCGATGAATGCCATAATACAAATTGAAAATGAATTGTGCAGTAAGATAGTGAATATAAGTAAAAATGTACGAAAATATTAATTGTTTGAATACTATTTTTTATTTCAGGAAAACCGGAAAATTTACGTAAGACTGATAATGAAATATTGAGTGAAAATATGGAAGAGGAAGAAAAAGATGAAGAAAATTATATTGATCCGTTAGGATTAGACTTAAATAATGAAGATTTACAGTCAGCTGAAAATGTTAATGAAGAGTTCATGGACGAAAACATGGTGATGGGAAAGGAAGGCGAAGAAGAGAGTATCTCAACAGATCTCAAGAACGAACCTGAAGAGGAAATAGAATTACGCGTATTAAAAAAAATATCTGAAGATTCCTTTTTAAGCTTGCCAGTAACGAAGTTATGTACTGTGATGAAACTGAAAAACAAATTCAATTTTTTTGACAGAGTTTCACAAACTAAAAAAGTTCTTATGAGGGTAAGAGTAGACAATATTTTATATTTTATTACTATAATTATCTGCTATATTATTTTCAAAAACTTTTGTACTCTATAGAATAAAGAAACTCAAACCCCCGTAACAAAAAAGTTTGATTTTGCTGCATTAGTGTCACTTTCTGATGTATATGACATTTATGAAGTTGACTATGCGATACAAAAAGAAGAAAAAGAAAAAGAAATGAAAGTGAAAATGGCTGCACATATGGGCAAAAGAAAAACTAAAACTATTAAAAAAAAACGCATAAAACACGAAGATATAAAATATGAATTGTTGGAGGTTTCTAAGATTCTTGAAAAAATCATTAGCTTAAATGATACAGATGCCATAGCACAAGGTAAATGAAGAAATTCTATTTTTTGGAAACCTCGTTGTAAATACATAATAATATTAATCTTGTATTTATTACATTGTAAATTTACGAATAGATTTTCGATATTATGAGGACCGATCAGATCAATTCAGGGACAGAGGAGAAGGGACCTTAATGTTAATGTGGACAATGATATACGAAAAAGAAAAAACTTAATTGTTACCGATATAGCCTGGAGTCCTGATTATTTTGACATGTTTGCTATATCGCTTGGCATTGGTAAGTAACAAAATTTGAACTTAGTAACATTTATTGAAAGAAAATAAACCTTAACATAATTTTACACATGGGTTTAAGTCTAATTCAATAATTCATATCGTAATTTTTAAAAATAGTTCTTGACAAGTCTCATCAATTGTTTCACTTTTTTTTATTTAAAAAAAAATTTGTTTAACTTTTATTTCTTTTTAACGTAGGCAACAGGATACCACTCTACTATACAGCGGGTAACTGTAATGGATGTGTTATATATGAATTCAATGATAATATAAAATCGTTGCATAGGAAAATCGATTCTGAGCGAAGACAGTCTGTCACCTTACACTACTAAGTATCTATGTTTTATGATATTTATGGTATTAAATTAATTCATCTCACAATTAGTAAAACAGTAGATTGAATAAATAAATTATTGACAAAAACATTGCATGTTAAAAATGTCATTATGCGGTCGGCGTCCTGGGGGGACCATCTCACGGACGGACGGAGAGACGATCTGTCCGAGTTCGCCGAATCTTTGGGTTTGGTCATCATGAACTCAGGGAGGGAACCGATGTTCTTCGGGAGGGGAGGGGGTCCTGCGTGGACGTTACCTTCGCCTCAGAATCTGCCGCCAGAAGGATTCGGGGGTGGACCGTGCGTACGGACGTCGAAAACATGAGTGACCGCCATCACTTGTGCTTTTCGTTTCGCACCGGACGCACGCACTCGCCCACTATCAGCGACCCCACGGCGACTGCTAATGGTCGGCGACGACCTGGTTGGATAACAGCCCGGATGGACGCGGACTTGTTGGCAGCGGCCGTGATCGCAGCGGAGTGGGTTGGCACGACTCTGCCCGGGGTAGAACCAGCCGTTACCGAGGACGCTGAAACCGCAGTCGAGCGGTTAGTGGAGTGCTTTACCGAGGCATGTAAAATTGCTCTTCCTCTCCGGAATTCCAACTCCGGAAGGAGGCCACCAGTTTATTGGTGGAATGACACTGTCACGGCCGCGCACTCCGAATGCGTTCGATTGAAATGGCTGTGGATCATGCGACGCGGACGCGCCAACGACGGTGACGCGTTCGTGGCGATCGTCGAGCGAGGCTCAAAAGGAGCTGAAGCACCGCATTCGAGAAGCAATGATGGATCCGTGCGTGGTCTGCAACATCGCCGCCGTCCTCTTCCCCCAAGGGGACAAAGACGGGGGACCTGTCGACTTCTTCGAGACACTGTCCGTGGGCGTTGCGGAGTTCACTCGGGCAGAGGTGACCACTGCGGTGACCAGGTTTCGCGGCCGAAACAGGGCACCGGTCCCGGATGGGATTTCCAGCCGGGTTTGGGGCGTTGTCCACGCGGCGGGGCCGGAACGGCCCACCAACGTGTTCAACCTCTGTCTGAGGGAGGGCACCTTCCCCGGTCGATGGAAGCGCGCTCGGCTGGCGTTTCTGTTAAAACCGGGAAAGCCGGTGGGGGTGCCGTCTTCGTACCGCCGCGCTGTGTTTTCTCGACGACGTCGGAAGATCTTCGAGTACTTGCCGGTCGGTGACTAGGATGAATGGACACATGTTAGCCACGGGAATCGAGCTGTCTGATAGGTAGTTCAGTTTTCGGGTTGGCAAAGCCACCGACGACGCGCTCAGGCTGTTACGGGAGAGTCTTGTCTCTGCCTTTAACGGGCGGCGCTACGCCGTAGCCGTGAGTCTGGACATCCGGAACGCGTTCAACACAGTCGGGTGGGACGTGATGCGGGAGGCGTTGGTACATATGGATTTCCCGCCATACATTCAACGGATCCTGGGTTCATATTTTAGGGATCGAGTGCTACACCTATGCGACGACCACGATGGCTTCCCCGTGACGGAGACCGTCACTCACGGAGTCCCCCATGGCTCCGTGCTCGGGCCGCTCTTGTGGAACGTCGCATTCGACACCGTTTTCCGCCTTCCGCTACCCGATGGCTACATGGTCATCGGGTATGCGGACGACACGCTAGTGGTGTCGGAGGAGAAAACGCTGTCTGTGGTAGAGGATTGCGCCAACTCAGCCCTGGAGGCAGTTGCCGACCATATTGTCGGCTTGGGGCTCCAACTTGCCGTCGAAAAGACGCAGGCTGTTGTCTTCAAGTCGCAGTATGGGAGGGCCGACCTGAGTCTGCGGATCCAGGGTGAGACCGTCCGGCTTGGACCTTCCCTCAAATATCTGGGGATATTACTAGAGGGAAGAAGAGGGTCATGGTTCGGTGCACACTATCGCGCCGCGGTCGACAAGGCCAGGCGAGTCATGTCAGCACTGTCGGGGCTGATGCCTAACATCGGTGGTCGGTGGTCAGCGGGTGGGCAGGGGACGCTTACTAATGAGAGTCGTACATTAGATACTATTGTATGGCGCTCCGACGTGGGCGTCGGACCTCGCTCACAACCCGCGGGGCGTCGAGATTCTGGCAGCGGCACAGCGCAGGGCCGCCATTGGCGTCGCTAGTACGTACCGCACTGTCTCCCAAAATTTTGTACTGTCCTTATTTTTCCTGGGTCCATTCTAATTCCTCTGGTGGAAATCAAATGACCCAAAAAAATGACTTCTTCCCTGAAAAACTGACATTTTTCCTTATTCACCGTGACATTATATTCTTGTAATCTTCGCAATACACGTCTGATGTCTTCATAGTGTGCCTCTTCGTTTTCCGAAGTTATCAAAATGTCGTCTATGTATATCGTCACACACGTGTTCAATAATGGGCCCAATACCCTATCCATGCTCTTTTGGAATTCTGATCCACTTATGTTCAACCCAAATGGTAACCTTTTGTATGAATAGTTTCTACCATTTACCAAAAATGAGCACGGGTCCCTGCTCTGCTTGGCGATTGGGACTTGCCAACATCCAGACCGCAGGTCAAGAGTACTAATGCATTTAATGTTTTCGAACTTTGCAAATATTGCCTCAATGGTCATTGGTCGTTCTCTATCGGGGACGATGATCTCGTTAATTTTCCTGGCGTCTAAGCATAGTCGTACCTCACCATTTTTCTTGAATACTGGCACTATTGGTAGGGAGTATGGCGATCTTGACGCTTCAAT
>JACXSJ010004805.1:0-10856 GCA_014851325.1 Pentalonia nigronervosa | reverse complement strand
TATATATATATATATATATATATGTAAGAAGGTAGTAGATTGGAGTGCGTATGCAATATATATAAATAATAAATAATACATGATTATATGTAGAACAACGCAAATATATATTATATACTGTATGCGCACTACTCATTGCACTACTACATTACCCTTACTACCAATGGCCATAGTTGCCGCGGTTTAATCTAATAAAATAATTAAAAAAAGTGCCTAGGTATACCTACCTATGTAAAATAAAGTTTGCCCCCCTATAAAAATTGCCCAAGTTACGCCCATGCTAATACCTATATAATTATTAATTATATATTATATAGTATGTACTTCCGTACCTTGTATACAACTTTCGTGATCAATCGTCACTCACAAATCATAAGCAGTAAGCCAGTAGGTAGACACCAAGGTTTATAGATTATAAAGGTTGTCTCAACTTGATAATGTCAAATCTTAGTGGTGGGAGCAAAACAGACCGTGGCGTCATCCGCCGTACACTTATTTTATTTACATGATACCGAGTATACGACATTATACGTTGTGTAAAATTATTTTAATTTAAAAGTTGTTCTTACATCTTTTTTCTAATTAATCTTGTTAGTTATTAATGTTTCTTTGGTTTGTTATGATTCTACGTTAATTATGGTAAATAAAAACCCAAGAGGAGGTTCATCATGCACGGTTGCTACATGCACAAATTATTCTGGAAAGGTTAAAACCAGCGGTAGAATAGATTTGTCATTTCATAGGTATAGTATAAAACTACAAATACTTATATAAAACTGTATGCAATATATTAATTTTTAAATTAATTTAAAGGTTTCCTAAAGATAATACAGTGGCAAAGAAGTGGCAACATTTATGTAAGCGAGGTGATGTTTGACCCCAAAAATGCATATATTTGTTCTGATCATTTTACAAAAGATGATTTTGTACGAGATCTGAAAGCAGAACTATTGGAATATGAACCGAAGATTCGATACTTGAAACAAAATGTTTTACCTTCATTAAACCTACCTTTTGACCATGCTCATAATCCTCTATCCGAGTCTTCGTTAAACCGTAGGAATCGAATGAATGTAAAACATACAAAACAGGTAAATCTACTTATTTCTTTATTTATGATCTATGGTAGATAAATTAATTTAATTTAATTAATTATTATGTAGTCTATTGTCTATTACATAGAATTCATTAAAATATATTATATTATTAATAAACCTAATGTAGTGTTTTTAATACAAATTATTTAAAAAAATTCCTATATTTTATGGAATATTGAATGGTTTTATAATAAAATACATATTTATCTAGATGGTACCTAATGTTTTATAATGTTATGTTTCCTGTAACAATAATGAAATTACATTTGTGTTTGTAGGCTCATGACCAGCTCATATTATCAAGTATAGAACAAAATGAATCAAATATAGAGGTGGATTCAAATAGTTGTACTGCAGATAATATTTTGGACTATGAGCAATTGTATAATAATCTTATACAAGAACATGAAGCTTTAAAAACTCAATTTTTTGAACAGAATCGACTGAATCAATACGAAGTAGACTACAAAAGAATCAATGAAAATCTTAGATTCAACATGAAAATTTTGCAAAAAAATGTAAGTACAACAAATAAATTATTAAAGGAAAACCAAAAACACATGAAAGCAATTAAAATACGATCTCTAGACCAAAGCAAGGCTGTTGATAATCAAGCTAGGAAATTAGTTTCATCTGTACTCACTCGAAATCAGCTAGATCTTATTCTTAAGAAAAAGAAAAAAGTACGTTGGTCTAGGGAAGAGGTTTCCAAAGCATTTACGCTTAGATACTTTAGTAAAAAGGCTTATAAATATGTGAAGGATGAATTACATTATCCTCTTCCTGGTAAAAAATACATCATATTTATTATTTTGTATAATCTTTTTAGTCGAAGTATTTATGTTATAGGTTTGTCATGTCTTCCTCGGTGGGCTAAAACCATTGATATGAGAAATGGTGTACTGCAGGATGTGCTAAAAATTATGAAACTGAATGGTAAAACTTTGAATGATTATGAAAAATTAACGGTCCTAATGTTTGACGAAGTAAAAGTTTCATATACTATGGAATATGATGTGTTGCATGATCAAGTACTTGGTCCACATAATCAAATGCAGGTTAGTTATAATTTAATATATTGATTGTATACCTTTTAACCAATGTCTTTACTATTTAAATAATATTTATTTTAAATTCTAATATTTCAATTACATTGTTAAATCTATTTTATATGTATGAAAACTCATGATAATTTAACTAACTGTTTAATTTCAGGTGGTCATGGCCCGTGGAATTGCTTCAAAATGGAAGCAGCCCATTTTTGTTGATTTTGATACTAAGATGACAAAACAAATTTTGATTGATATAATTGATAGACTTAATCAAATTGGGTTTAAAGTAGTTTGCTGTGTGAGCGATTGTGGTGGAGGTAATATTGGCCTGTGGAAAGAATTGGAAGTTAATCATGAAAACCCTATATTTGATACACCTAATGGACAAAGTATAATATGCGTTCCCGATGCACCTCACCTTTTAAAATTGATACGCAATTGGTTTTTGGACACATGTTTTAATTTAAATGGTAATGTTATTAATAAAAAACCTATAGAAACATTAATAAGTAAGATAACTACTGAAGTTAATGTCTGTCATAAATTAACTCCAATGCATTTAACTTGTGAAGGATCACAGCGTCAAAATGTTAAATTGGCTGCTCAGCTTTTATCCCATAATACTGCTTCAGCTCTTACACGTTATCAGCTTATTGAGGATATCAAATTAAATAATAACACTGCAAACTTTATCGAACTCATCAAGAATTGGTTTGATCTAGCAAATGTTGCTCATCCTCACAATTACAGTTCTCCGTTCAAGTCTCCATATAGTAAATTTTTGAAAGAACAGAATTGTCTGCTTAATGAAGTATATGAAACTATTAATCAAATGAGATGTGTAGGAAAAAGTTGCCTACAAATATTTCAAAAAGGAGGGGCTAGTACTATTATAATTTTATAAAATATTTTCGTTTGGTCGATTGCGGGCACACATTTTTTTATTATTAATAACCCGGGTGTGCCGGGTTTATTAAACTGGGTACTGTCCAAGTCATCTTTTAATAATTCGCCGGGTAACGAGTATTAGTCGGGTATTGAATATGATATCGGGTACCCGGAACACCTCTAATTCAAAATAATAAAAATTATTGTTACCTTGAAAAAAGTATGATTTTGTGAATATTGTAGTTGTTCACCTATCTTTGGAAGCATTTCAGTGTATTGCATAGTTTATCCTTGGTGTTCATTAATTTCTGCACAGAACTATATAGTCAGTTATAGATGATATAGAAACACCATAATTTTTTGTTTCTAGAACAACTGATAGAGTTCTTACTGCTTCATTATGTGGCAGTATGTTAAAATTCAAACCTGCTTATTTGATAGATAATATTAAAATTAAAATCGCCTTATAAACAGGCTTAAGAATTAAAAAAATGATTACCATTAACATCTTCATCTTTGTCACATTCCTCAGAAGCATACATAAAAAATCTTTTTTTTTACAGTTTGTTGAATCATTTGTTTTAGTAGATGAATATTTTTCTTTTACTTTTTTATGCCATGCCTTGTTGAAGTTGTCTAAAAATAATAAATCAATTTATCTACTTTATTATACTTTACATAACTTATGTCAAATAATAAAATAAAAACCCATTTTAAAAGTTAATTATATAAGCAATGCCAATAAAAAATAAATATTAATAGCATTAATATTTGGGAATAGGTTAAGTTCAATATAATACATAATATTAAAAAATAGTAATAATTTTTTGGTGTTATTTTTATCTTTACCAATTATTATTCTAGAAACATTCCAATATTTAGTTATTGTTTAGGAATCTAATTTAAAATACCCCATCATATAATAATGTGTATTTACTTAAGTCTTAAGTGATATAAAAATAATACATGAGTTTCATTAATCAAATTGGGGAGAGAATTTACAATATTTTTATTACTACTAATTTTTAGTTCTCTAAGAGTAGGTAAGTAAAAATTGGCAGAAATTATTTTGGTAAAAAGATCATTGTTTTATAGTCTGATGGTTTAACTTCCTATTTAATCTATTTTAATAGTAGTCAATTTTGTAATGAATAAAATTATCTAATACAAACGGGAGTTGAGTAGGTTACTGTGAAATGGATCAAATAATTCAACATAAACATTTATATAGGAGTACTTACCATAGGTTTTATTGGCACCAACAAATTTGATTCTATAAGTTCCCCGTGACCGGGATTGACTTATAGATTTTCTGAAATCATCACTGGTGACCTTATAAGGTAGCCATTTGCAAAATAATACATCACTTTGAGCACCATTATTTTCTATGATCCAGTTTATTGGAATTACACTATATTCTTTTGATTATGGGAAACATACAACATACCATGTTACTTGACCAAAATAAATGATTAAATTCATTTGTAGACATACAAATGGCCCTACTGACTACTTGGACGTATCAATACTATAATTATTTAAAAACCACTGACTAATTAATTAGTAATAATGATGTGCAATCTAATATAGTGATAATAGGTACTAATTATAGGTCTTACAGACCTTAGTCTGAATTTTGTGTTGATCACCAGTATTTTTGAACGACATAATTAATACTGGAGTGTAGAATACAGAACAAATTAAATTGATAATGTTTAATAATTTTAATTTCCAAACGCTGGGAAGTTACACCGCAGAATGGATAAATGACTCGTAGTCGTAGTCAATTGTAATAGTCATCACTCGATTACTCGAGTACTCAACAGTTCACCACGGCTAGTCGGTATCAGTGCCGCAACTACCGGGTGTGCAAGGTGTGCATTGCACATCGGCCCCAAACCAATGTGGTTTATATAGGCCCCCAAATCGATTTGTTAAAATTAGTTTGTAGATTATAGATGTAATAATAATTCTTAGAACAAAAAACTGTTCAAATATAATAAAATATCATTGTTTACCATGTAAAATAAAAATACTTGCGGGTCCGTGGTCTACGCGATCGGGAGACGAACCACTAGGAACACATTTAATCGTACATTTATAAAAATAGATTATTGATAAACATACAAATGTGAAATGTTCCTTGGGTTTTTACTTTTTGTACGTACGAATCGTACGATATTGGGATATTCAAATACGTATTACGTAATTTTATGATTTTATTGTTTTTGTACGTTATTCGTCTGTCCGTGGCTTCATTGGTTATTTCTATTTAGTGTAAATACTGAATACTAATAGTATAACCGTATACTTTGTAGTTTGTACGAATTGTTAATAACCATTTCAGGAATTGTTTTTTTTATTTTGAAAGTGATTTGTGGATTTATTTTTTTCTGATATAATATTTTCAATACTTAGTATATTAATTTGTTAAAAATGTCAAAATGTATATGCATGAGTGGTTGGGATAAGCACAAAAAAAAATGAAACAACAGAACGAAAATCAAAATGCAGCAAATGCTATGAAATTGTGGATTAAAAAATCAGGTTAATATTTTTAAATTATATCTATCTTAATGATTTTTTAGATTCGTTCAATTGTACTGTATTTCATATTTAGAAATAAAAGAACCATATAGTCAGGGATATTGTCACACGATATCCAGTTATAACTTAGATATTTTGATTTATTCATAAATTATTTATATATAAAAAAAAAAAATGTAATTACGTTATTAGAACATAATTTATTAAATAATTTTCAGTTGTATCCAATACTTCAACTATTATTGAAAATCATAAAGAAAATGCAACTATAAAAAAGAATGATAGCTCAGAAGGTACATTTGTTATTAATCTTAAATTTTAAATTAAAAAAAACAATAAAAACCATATAGTCATACAATTTGAGTTATAAGTTAAAATTTATGTAGATATTTTGATTTATTAATGCATTTATTTATAAAAATAAAAAAATGTTATTTTATTATCAGAAAATAATTTTTATTAAATTTTCAGTTTTATCCAACACTTCAACTGTTATTGAAAATCATCAAGATAATGAAATTATAAAAGAGAATGATAGTTTAAAAGATATAATTTATTGAGAATATATTTAAAAAATAAATTCAATATTGAACAATTAATTAAAATTTTTGGTACCTACCTACTGACAGTGGTTATTATACTTGTTTATTTTACATTTATTTTAGATTTTGATGGCTTAAATTAAACTTTAAAATATCCGTCTGATCGTGGAAATTTTGAAGGTGAAATATGCACTTCATTAAAAAAGAGTATTTTGTTATTTGGACCATGCAAACCATCAATCAAGTTTCCTAAGAATCATGTTAACAGATGTTTTTCTATTGATTATTACTATAACTAAAACAGGTATTCGAATTCCACGGCTATGGTTATGCTATTCTTTAATTTTAGATAAAGCATATTTTGAGTTTTGTTGGCTTTTTGCTAACCGACAATATGAACATTATAAACATGAATGGATTTCTGGCATTGACAACTGGCAACATTTATCACAACAAATTTCTAAGCATGAAAATTCTATTCAACATATAAATGCAACAGAAATTCGTAGATATTGGGAAAAAAATAAAACATTAGATACATATTTAGAAAAACAAATATCTGAAGAAGCAGAGTATTGGAGAAATGTTCTTTGTCGAGTTATTCATGTAATTTTGACACTTACATCAGGTAATATTGCTCTCCGAGGCAACGAAGGAAAGAAAGGTAATCCTCAAGAAATTGAAGGTAACTTCATGCGTACTATTAGACTACTTGCAAAATTTGATCCTTTTGTTCATAATTTATTAAATGATTCAAAAAAACATATAAAATACTTAAGTTGGAAAATTCAAGACGAGCTTATAGAAATTGTAGCATCAGATGTATGTAACAATATATGTGATGAAATTAAAAAGTATTCTTGGTTTTCAATTATAATCGACTCGACCCAAGATATTACAAAAGTTGATAAAGTGAGCATAATTATTAGGTATGTCTTTGTTGAATATAAAAATCACATATTAGATATAAGGGAATCATTTTTAGGATTTTTTGCATTACAAAATCATGGTTCATCTGATTATGCTGAACTTTTGTTGAAAATACTAAATAAGTTTGGTTTAGATATGAAAAAATGCCGTGGTCAGGGTTATGATGGGGCTTCTGTAATGAGTGGTGTCCATTTTGAAGTACAAAAGCGAATTATTGATATTGTGCCAACGGCTATTTATGTTTATTGTTGTGCGCATAATTTAAATTTGGTAATTGCTGATGCTGCTAAAACCTCACAAAAGATTGTTTCATTTTTTAGTACAGTGCAAGATGTATTCAATTTCTTTGGTTTTAGTGCACCAAGGTGGGCATTATTAGCGCTTGGTGATGAACAAGGATGTAAAGTTTCCAAGAAAACATTAAAAAAAGTATGCCCAACAAGATGGGAAGCAAGACATGATGTATTTGTATTACAAGAGAGGTTCATAGATGTTGTTGAATGTTTAACTAAAATATCATTAACTACCAAGAAACCAGATGAAAAAAATGCAAGTATATCTTTAAAAAAATAATTGGAATCAAGTGAATTTATTTTAATTTTATGCTTATGGGAAAATATTTTGAGAATTTTAAATGTTGCTTCAAAATTATTACAAGGAATTAATTTTTCCATTGAAAAAACTTCTACACTTATGGATCAATCAATTTGTCAAATCAATCAATTAAGGAATAATTATGATGAGATATTGAGTAAATCAAAAGAATTATGTGCTAAATGGAATATATCAATTCCATTCCATTAAGTTCGTAAAAGATATGTAAATAAAAAGTTTGATGATTTTGATGGCGACTCTCGGCTAGATATTAATGAAGAAAATTTTAAAATAAAAGTATTTTTACCTGTTTTTGATACTATACTGTTTCAATTACATAATCGATTTGAAGGAATGTTCACTATAGTAATTTTAAATTTCTATCGCCATTAACTATTATTGAACAAAATGAAGATTATATTATAAAATCATATGATGATTTTATAAAGTTGTATGCAAATGATATTTCATCTGATCTTACAAGACAGTTATTATGTCTAAAGCTGCATATTACAAAAAGTGATAAAACTGTTGTATTAGGACTCAAGACCATACAATATTTGGCTTTTTATAAAATTAACATGGATTTATCAACAAGTTTTCCTGATGTTCTAGCTGCTTGTCTTATATTTTTAACAATTCCTGTTACGGGAGCATCTGCAGAAAGAAGTTTCTCTAAGCTTAAACTTATTAAAAATTATTTGCCTAATTCTATGAAGCAAGAGCGTCTCAGTGGCATTTCTATTCTGAACATAGAAAAGGGAAGAACTTCTGAGACAGACATAGAGAAGATCATTGACAACTTTTCAAACGCAAAAGCGAGGAAAAAAACAATTTTTTTAAAATTGTAACAAATGTGTTGAAATTATAGTATAGTAATATTTGAATAATGATTATAACAATTATATTATTTATATAATTCAATTTTTTTTAATTAATTAATAAGTAGTTGTACCTATTAATATAATAATTTATTTATATTTTATAGACTTATATAGTTTAATTAAAATTATATCTACAAGAAAATTATTATGTCATGTTCACAGTTGTTGTACATATGTACTTTATCCATAATATTAATTATATTTTGTAACATTTCAAATTAATATACTAAAAAATATATCAAAAGTCTGTTTAAGTTAAACTACTTGATAAATTAAAAAAAAAATTTTTGTCCATGCAGTAGTAATAGTAGTAATCACTAATCATGCTTCATTTTATAATAATGTGAAAAATATCAGAATGATGTGTAATGTTGTCTCTTAACAATATAGGTAGTTTTAAAGATAGGTAATTTACTATCTTTTATAGTACAAATGCCGGTCATCATAATGTATATAATTATATTCATATCTAATTTACAGCAAATACATTTTTGAAAATTATATTTAGGTCCTAAATTAATGTTTTCACACCTACTTCATGATGTCTAGTTGCGGCACTGGTCGGTATATACGCTGTCAAGGTATAGTGATAGACGTGGGAGCTAGAGATTTTATAATTTTAGCTTATAGGTAAAACTGATATACATTTTTATAAAATACTAAAATAATTTTGTATTTTAAAAAATAGTATTTTGTGAAAAATTGAAACATCCATATCATGTTTCTAAGTATGTTTCCAGTAAAACAATTTTATGTTGTTATTGAATATAATTATAAAACATTCATGTGACATATATTTATAATATTATAGGACTGTACTATAATAAATATCGCCGGGATGAATCTTAAATTTTCAATTTATAAAAAACAGAACGGATACATTGTATACATATTACAAAGTCACGTTAATTGTATAACATAAAATGTTTGTTGCTGTTATGAGTTGAAACCTTCAGTGCACACTGGGTTATATTGAAGGAGAAATGAAGAAGGGAAATTTTTAAATTATGTTTTTGGTCTTACGTTCCTCGAACCTGATGAAGTCGAAGATTTGTTTGTTTTTGATTCGATTGTAGATACGCCACAGTGGCGGTTACAAGGGGGGAGGGGGGCGATAGGTGCATCCCCACCCCCTTGGTCGGTGTTTTTTTTTATAATAAATTATTGAAAGAAGCATTAATCATGGTATTATATTTTGTGTTTCTAATTTATAGAAATAGTATCAGCAATTTGTAAAGTTGTCTTACGCAATATAATAGGTATATTTTTAAATAATTGTAGTACATTTTATTAATTTTTGTTATTATAGTGTATGTACGTACTACGTAATATGTTATTCGGAACGTCGCGCGCGTGGCGCGTCGTTGTTTATATATGTATATTGTATATATATATATATATATATATATATGGCTGCTCGCTGCTAGGAATAATTTCAATAATGTAATGGATTTCCCATTCTGATATTACGATAATTTTAATATAAATCTAAAAATATAATAAACGCAGTATACTCATAGTATGGACTATGGTATATTGACTATGTTGTATACAACCCATTATAAGTGTGTCTGCACTCTGCGCTTGCACAGTCTATGTTCTTTATTTCACGTTCTCTGTGTTTATAATTTATATCGTGCTGTTATAATATTCTTATTATTACGTATAATAACTTGTTTAAGTATGTCGTCAAATAATAATAATCGTATAACTAGTTATTTTGGAAGTGTTCAGAAAAAATGTAAATTACAATCTAATGAAGATGATACAAAAGAGTCAGAAACCATTGCAATCTCAAATCCAACAAATACGAATTGTTTTGATACAAGTGAGTTAATTAATCCAATAGAAATTGAAAAACTTCATGATATTGAATTAGATATTGGAATTTTCATAACTCAAACTAACGCTATAAATGATTATTCGAAATCAGTCATTCTTCAACGAAGTAATGTTCCTAGTAATGATTTTAAATATCCATTTTCAATTCATACTAAAAAAAGTAAATCGGAAAAACGATTTTTAAGAAAAAATCACTTTGAAAAGTTTCCATACATTGAATTTTCAAAAATCAAGTCTGGTTTATTTTGTAAGGTTTGTGTTTTGTTTTCAACTTCAAACAAAGGGGGTATGCATAAAACAGAGCAATTAAAAAGCTTGGTTACTGAACCAGTAATTAAATTTGCAAAGCTATTAGGAAAAGATGGTATTTTAGAATTACACAATAATAATGGTTATCATAAAGATAATATACAACGAGCAAATGACTTTTTGAATACCTACAATCATCCTGAAAAAGAAGTTATCAATTTAGTAAATGAT